>CM067303.1:4504970-4682470 GCA_034231615.1 Meghimatium bilineatum
TCATTTACGCGAAAGTATAAGTTTCATTTGCACGAAAGTATAAGTTTCATTTGCGCGAAAATATAAGTTTCATTTGCGCGAAAGTATACGTTTCATTTGCGCGAAAGTATGTTTCATTTGCGCGATAATATGTTCCATTTGCACGAAAGTATGTCTCGTTTGCGTGAAAGTGTAAGTTTCATTTGCGCGATAATGTTTTATGTGCACGAAAGTATAAGTTTCATTTGCGCAAAATGTATACGTTTCATTTGCGCGAAAGTATAGGTTTCATTTACGCAAAATATATGTTCTATTTGCGCGAACCATAAGTTTCATTTGCGTGAAATTATAAGTTTCATTTGTGCAGAAGTATGCTTCATTTGCGCGAAATTATACGTTTCATTTGTGCGGAAATATAAGTTTTATTTGCGCGAAAGTATGAGTTTCATTTGCGCGAAAGTATAAGTTTCATTTGCTCAAAAGTACATGTTTCATTTGCGCTAAAAAATTTATTCCACTTGCGCGAAAGTGTATGTTTGCACGCATGTGCTGTTAGATATTCTTAGGTTTAGATTAAGAATTTTTATGAGGATTTATCATTTGGTTTCATGAAGTTTGTTCTAGTTGTATCGAATAGCCGCGTAACAAATGTAAATAGGTTTTCTTTTCCATCCACAATCCTCATCACCCTCCCAAAAAAATGTGCGCATTTGAAATAATCTGGAAAACATTTATCGTATTTGAACTATTCAGAAACAAATTTAACACATTTGAACTAACCTGGAAAAAATTGGCGCATTTGAACTAATTTTGAAACATTTGCTAATCTCAAATCTCATTGAATTAATCTCGAAAAAATTTAGAACATTTGAACTAATCTGGAAAAAACGGCGCATCTGAACTAAAATGTGAACAATTTAGTGCATTTGAACTAAAGTGTGAACACATTAGCGCATTTGAACTAAAGTGTGAACAAATTATCGCATTTGAACTAGTCTGGAAAAATTTAGCGCATTCGAACTAAAGTGTGAACAGATTAGCGCATTTGAACTAATTTTGGAAAGAAATGCGCATTCGAACTAATCTGGAACAAAATGGTGCATTTGAACTAATCTGGAAAAAATTTAGCACATTTGAACTAATCTTGAAAAAATTGGCGCAATTGAACCAATATGGAAAATTGGCGCATTTAAACTAATATGGAAAACTGGCGCATGTAAACTAATCTGGCACAAATGGCGCATTTGAACTAAAGTGTGAACAAATAGACGAATTTGAAAAAATTTGGAAAAATTGGCGCATTTGTAGTAATCTGTAAACAATGTAGCATTTGAACTAATCTGGAAAAATTTTGCACATTTGAATTAATCTGGAAAATATTGGTGCATTAGATCTAATCTGGAAAAAATTGACGCATTTGAACTAAAGTGTAAACAAATATGTGCATTTGAGCTATTCTGGAAAAAATGGCGCATGTGAACTAATCTGGTAAAATGATGCTTTTGAACTAAAGTGTTAACAAATTGGCGCATTTGAAAAAAAATAAAACATTGGCGCATTTGAACTGATCTCGAAAAAATTTTGTGCATTCGAACTAAAGTGTGACGAAATTGGCGCATTTGAACAATTCTGGAATATATTTAGCTCATTTGAACTAAGGTGTGAACAAATTAGCGCATTTGAACTAATGTGGAAAAAATTGGCACATTTTAACTAATCTGGAAAAAATTTAGCGCATTTGAACAATTCGGAAAATATTTACCACATTTCAACTAATCTGAAAAATGGCGCTTTTGAACTAATCTGGAAAAATAGCGCATTGGAACTAAAGTGTGAACACATTAGTTCATTTGAACTAAAAGGTGACGAAATTTGCGCATTTGAACAATTCTGGGAAAAATTTCGCTCCTTTTATTTGAACTAATGTGTGAACAAATTAGCGCATTTGAACTCATGTGGAAATAATTGGCGCATTCGAACTAATCTGGGAAAAATTGTCGCATTTGAACTAAAGTGTGAACAAATTAGCGCTTTTGAACTAAAGTGTGAACAAATTGGTGCATTTGAACTAAAGTGTGAACATATTTGCACATTTGAACTAAAGAGTGAACAAATTAGCACTTTTGAACGAATCTGGAAAATATGGCGCATTTGAACATTACTGGAAAAATTTAGCGCATTTGAACTAAAGTGTGAACAAAATGGCATAGTTGAACTAATCTGGAAAAAATTGGCGCATTTGAACTAATCTGGAAAAAATGTAACGCATTTGAACTAATCTGGAAAATATTTAGGGCATTTTAACTAATCTGGAAAAAAGGCGCAGTTGATCTAATCAGGAAAAAGTTTAGCGCATTCGAACTAAAGTGTTAACAAATTTGCAGATTTGAACTAATCCGGAAAATATTGCCGCATTTTAACTAATCCGGAAAAATGTGGCGCATTTCAAATAATCTGGAAATAATAGCGCATTTGAGCTAAAGTGTGAACAATTTTTCACGTTGGAAGTTATCTGGAAAAATTTGGCGCATTTGAACTAACCTGGAAAAAATGGCGCATTTGAACTAAAGTGTGAACACATTTGCACATTTGAACTAATCTGGAAGAAATTGGCGCATTTGAACTAATCTGGAAAAAATTTAGCGCATTTGAACTAATATGGAAATATTAGCGCATTTGAACTAAAGTGTGAACAGATTAGCGCATTTGAACTAAAGTGTGAACAAATGAGTGTGTTTGATCTAAAGTGTGAACACATTAGCGCATTTGAACTAAAGTGTGAACAAATTGGTGTATGTGAACTAATCTGGAAAAAAATGGCGCATGTGAACGAAAGCGTAAACAAATTTGCGCATTTGATCTAAAGTGTGAACAAATTGGCGAATTTGAACTAAAGTGTGAAATTGACGAATTTTAACTAAAGTGTGAACAAATTGGCGCATTTGAACTAAAGTGTGAACAAATTGACACTTTTGAACTAAAGTGTGAACAAATTTGCGCATTTGAACTAAAGTGTAAAATTGGCGCATTTGAACAAAGGCTTGAAAAAATTACTGCATCTAAAGTAAAGTGTGAAGAAAGTAGACCTAGTGAGCTAAAATGTGGAAAAATAAAAGCATGTGAACTAAAGTGTGAAGAAATTGGCACATTGAATATAAAATGGTGGCCACCACCCACCTAATAGATAGTTAGCCCGTGTTGATCGTTGAAATACATCACACAGCTGGCCTTTCCATCCTAGTGACAACTTCATTATCTCAACTGAACTAGAAAATGAAAACGTCCCTTATTGGTCTTAATCAGTTTCAGTACTTACAATAAACATGACAGTCTGCAACTGAGTACCTCTGAACAGAATTTATTAGGCCTTCACTCGTTCTTTTAAAAAATGTATTATCATGAATTCCGATTGTTACTTTTTATATTATTGGAGTTGCTAGCCAAAAATAGCCAAGGAGACATCAATTATATAAATATGACCAATGGAAACACTGCAATAATTTAAAGAAACGTAATGAATTAAGTGCTAATTAATTATGTGTAAAGATATTCTATACTAAATATGGTTATGGCAATAACGCTCCGTCACCATTACTCACAACTTCTGATATTAATAGAATAAAACACAGACTGTTTTTGGTCCTATTTGGGCCATAATGGGCAAGATTCGAGCACAAAAATTTAGCCAAACAACTCTCTTTAAAGCTGTACGGATTGGTGTGAAAAAAGTTACTTTGTGAAAATGGTGATGTTATCAAAACAATATTTATTTAACAATGTCTTCTTCTTTGAATTGTAAATGTTAGTTGTCATATTAACAGATACAGCGAAAGCAGACCTAGAGACCGACCACGAAAAAGATGGACCACCGGCATAAAAGATGCGACAAATTCCACAATGTACTCAGCACATATGGGGGCCGTCTCCAGAAAACTTGCTTCCCCTGAAAAGGCAATAAAGGGCATAGCGCAGGGGTCGGGGACCTTTTTGTCTGAGAGAGCCATGGACACCACATATTTTGAAAAGTAATTCTGTGACAACCATACATTATGTTTAAAACTAAAAATTCAAGTAAATGTGTGCATTTTGTGTAATTTCAACACTAAAAGTACAATAATTATGTCTCTGAATTCTTTTTAATAACATTGTTATGCTGTTGCTAATCAATAATGAGTATTTCTTACCATTAATGCGACTTTTAATGCTAAGCTGCAGTAGACTTTAGCTCATTTGTAGAATGAAATATTGATATGAAAGTCAGATGTCTACACATCATGTTTTTTTTGTGTTTAAAAAAAAAATGCTGCTGTATTTAAAAGCGCCTCATTGCTCCTATACTGTTTTCTGTGAATATCTGTCTCTGTGGGCCAGTGTTCCTTCATTAACTGTCCTGCCCAAGCAAGCAAATACAGCCTCTCTGCACATCCTCAAGCCACTGTTCACAAATACAGCTTCTCTGCACATCCTCAATCCACTGTTCACAAATACAGCTTCTCTGCACATCCTCAAGCCACTGCTCACAAATACAGCTTCTCAGCACAACCTCAAGCCACTGTTCACAAATACAAAGTATATATATATATATATATATATATATATATATATACTTTGACCCGTTGCCAACGACATGCACGGAAATAGTTGAAAACATGACGTAATAAGGCTTTTTTTTATTCTGGTAACAAGTCTTCGCAATCGATAACAACGATCCACTACAAAGTTCCCCGCCAGCGAGTCTGCTTTTCTGCAACCCAGTGACCCTCTCATGACAAGGGCAATATATCCATGTCATACTTTGGAAACACGAGTTGCCCAAACTGGCGTCCCACTTCTTCTTAATCACAGAATTTTCTATCTAAGGAAGAACGCTTTGGGAGTCTCAATGAATCGAGATAAACACTTTTATATGCAACAACGAAAGTCAGTTATATCAGAGTTTCAGATATGACAGGCTTCTCGTATCAAATGAAATAAAACAAATTAAACGTGAATACCGTGTGAAGAAATAAAAATACAACAAAAATAACTTGCAGCTTATATATACAGTGATTGACTTATGTAATGTGGTAAACATAGGAAAGAAAGTGTTACCTATAAAATCGAAATATATTATCTAATGAAATATGCATTCACGAAAAAAAATCAACGTTTCGGTCTCTGTGACCTTCATCAAGATACATAAAAAAAAAGAAGACGTAAATTATATGTGCAGAAATAAACGACGAATCGTCTCTCTAATATTCTTAAGCACTTTCTCCATATAAGCCGAAGTAGAAAAGGAGAAGTAGAAAAAACATCAAAAGTCTCTCACATTCGGCTTATATGATATTAGAATCATGTGCACTGGACTCAACATTACAGATTTCACAGAAACAACTTATATTAGAAAAGCAGCATGCGATGCTTTGAACGCGGTAATTTTTGTTAATCACTGGAAACACGCATAATAACACACAGAAATCGACGTTTTGACTAAAAGGTATTTATCAAGATCCTTCTCATCACAACAGGCAAGGCTTTTTTCACGAATTCTTCTAAAGCCACTCCAAATGCTTGCCGAACGTGTCCTACTAGTTACAGTACATTATCACTGCCACAAACTCTACTACCGAATTTATTTTATCATTCGTCAACTACAGAAAAAAAATGTGAGCTGCGGGAAGCTGAGATATAGGTTATGAGAAGAATGATGAAAACACTTGCACGGCCAAGAACACGAATGTATAAGGTGTCAGAAATACTGGAGTAAAGAGAGAAACTATAGCCAGACAGACAAGATATTTAGAGAATATGATGGGAAGAGCTAGGCAGGACAGCTTGCTCAAGACCGCGGAGAATTCAAGAGATCCATAGGAAAGATTACGTTCTGGAAAGAATATGTCACTTGATGATGATGATGGGAAGAGGAAAACGTGAAAATTTACTAATCTCTAGAAAGATCAAAAGAAGATAAGATAGAGACAGATAAAAAGAGAAATTGATGGATGAGTTGTCATTGTGGAACAAGAAAATGTCATCAACTAATAATATTAACAAGAGACAGAGAGTTTGGAGAATCATGATCGCCAATGCAGCTCCGCATGAACTTGATTTATTGAACAGAAGTTACCACTTTGGTTGCCCTTAGCTAGTTTGTCTGCTATATAATCTGTTCGGGAACATCATCTGTTCTAGAAAGTTATGAAACAGTTCTAGACAGGTATGCGTTATAGACAGTTCTAGACAGTTATAAAGTTCTAGACAGTTATGCGTTATAGACAGTTCTAGACAGTTATAAAGTTCTAGACAGTTATGCGTTATAGACAGTTCTAGACAGTTATAAAGTTCTAGACATTTATGCGTTATAGACAGTTCTAGACAGTTATGCGATATAGACAGTTCTAGACAGTTATAAAGTTCTAGACAGTTATACGTTATAGACAGTTCTAGATAGTTATGCGTTATAGACAGTTCTAAAGTTCTAGACAGTTATGCGTTATAGACAGTTCTAGACAGGTATGCGTTATAGACAGTTATGCGTTATAGACAGTTCTAGACAGGTATGCGTTATAGACAGTTATTGACAGTTATGCGTTATAGACAATTCTAGACAGTTCTAGACAGTTATGCGTTATAGACAGTTCTAGACAGTTATAAAGTTCTAGACAGTTATGAAATTATATATATATATATATATATATATATTTGAATGATATAGTATAAAAAACAGGTTCACCAATTCAAATATTTAGGTACAATGATTACAGCAGATGGAAGAAATTCAACAGAAATAAGATGCATAATAGGACAGGCAAAAAATATATTCAGAAAAATGAAAAATATACTGTGTAATATGACCTTGTCATTAGAGGTGAGAAAGAGAGTTCTGCAGTGCTATATATCCGCTATACTAACATATGGGTGCGAGTCTTGGACAATAAACAAACTGGAAAGTGGCAGATTAGAGGCAACGGAGATGTGGTTCTACAGAAGAATACTGAGAATACCATGGACTGCCAAAAAAAACTAATGTAGATGTGTTGAAAAAATAAAATGCGAAACGGACCTTAACCAACAACATAAGAAAAAGGCAATATTCTTTTTTTGGCCACTTCATGAGACAGGCAGGTTTAGAGAACATAGTCACAACATACAAAATTGAAGGAAAAAGATACAGAGGGCGACAACCTGAGAAAATATTAGACAGTTTGATAGCCTGGCACGGCAATGAAACAACAACGACTTTGATATATAATACTGTAGACAGAGAGCTGTGGATAGCCATGATAATCTACACCAGCCGGCATGGCACCTGCTGATGATGATGAGTTATATATATTAATCAGAGCACGGGATTCGTGCAGCAACTCCAAGACAGAAGGAAGGCTTTCAGTTGCGGAAACACCTCAGATTTTTGTTACCGCTTTCTCTCACAACTAGAAACCAGAAGGAATCCTTTGAGTCAAGTAACCATCACCGGTTTTCACCAATTTCTCGCACAACTACAAGAGAGAAGGAAACCTTTTAGTAACCATCACAAGTTTTTGTGATCAATTTTTCGCACAACTACAAGAGAGAAGGAAACCTTTTAGTAACCATCACAAGTTTTTGTGATCAATTTTTCGCACAATTACAAGATAAGAATAAAGAATTTGATATTTTTAGTTCAGTGTTTCTAAACTTTTCTCCAAAAAGGAGAACCCTAACCCTTTAAACTCAATTTAAACTCCCTAACACTTTAAACTCAAATTTAATTGATGTCCCTCCCTAAAAGCCACATTTTTTTCAACTCAATGTTTATCTGTGATCCCTTCCAAAAGCCACATTGTAAGCTACAATTTAAATGTATATTCCCTCCAAAAAAAACAACCAAAATTGTAAACTAAAATTTAACTATTTGGTCTCTTCTTAAATATACCTTTTAAGCTCAATTTAGCTGTATGAATCTCTCTTCCAAATAAAACAGCGATGTAGTGTTTGCATAATAATTTCAATAGTCATTACATAACAACATACATGTTCTGTTTTTAACATGAAAACTGTGTAACATACTGATTACAAGTTTATTTTTATTTTATTACCTTTTTATTTATTAAGACAATTGCGTTGATGTAAACAATCGTACTTACGTATTACACAGGTTTATATGATCGCTTTAATCAGACACGACATACTATATCTAAAACTAGTGGGAAACTATTGTCGTTTCGAAATTTTGTAATACGTAAGTACGATTGTTGTTACGTTTCACGCAGTTACCTTGTATTGATTGATATAAACAGTAAACTTTTGAATATCTGGATGTACTGAAAACAAATTAATGTATAAGTGTTGAAAGAGTTAAATGCGAAAAGGACCTTAATCAATAAAAAAACACCTTTCGTTACTGCATGTTCTCCTGTTAAGAAGTCCAGGGAGGCTTTTAAGGATGTGGAAATAAAGGACTCTTTGCCAAAGCTGTCGCCGCGACGTGTACAAGAATAATTTTTGTTACACCTCCAAAAGACAAAAATCGATAATAATCAATAATAAATAATATAGGGAAAAGATAATCTTCATTTTTTGGTCACTTCATGATACAGGCAGGTTTGAAGAACAGTCATAACATGCAAGATTGAAGGCTACAGCGGCAGAGGGCGACAACGTGAGAAAATATTAGAGAGTTTGACAACCTGGCACGGCAGGGAAACAACAACGATATTGATAAATAATACTGTAGACAGAGATATGTGGAGAGTCATGATCGACTACGCCAGCCGGCATGGCACCTGATGATGATGGTGATGATGACAGAATACAGCAATAATGATGATCAGGGTGCAATCCATGTAGCTGTGTGATGGTAGCTCATTCATTAATTCCTCCAATATGATAGCACACGAAAAATTCCTAACAATAACACATCGCCACATCTAGAGGGACATATATACATATCACAGTCCAACTCCCGTTTTCGTTCTTGTTTCCCATTAGTGCCTACCTACGTATTTTGTGGTTAATTCGTTGCTAATCCAGCAGTCCATGGGCTCATACCCTTGGAGAGATCCAATGCCGTTAAAATGGCATATTTCTGGGTAGAAATGTGGTTAATTCATCTGAATAGTATATCAATAAACCAATAAATAATCAATAATTAACTGAAATATTCATTTTTTAGGGTTAGAGTTAGGAGTTATAATTAGTCATATTTTACATAATTAATACAAACCAACCCAAAACCCTAACCTTAACCCTAATCATAATTATATTTAAATTAATAAATAATAAACGCAAACTAATACCAACTGGCAAGGGAAATAATCACACAGATAGTCACTAAATGGCGCAACGAGGGTTGGCTGCGATCATAGTTCCATATATTATAGATGTAAGATTCAACTAAACAAAGGGTACCAGATGCCAAATGAAGGAGACGAAGACAAAGAAAATATGTTCGTCGCCCAACCATCAACGAGAGTATGGCTATGGGTGTCAACAACATGCTAAAACGAATAACCTACCTACGCAAAGCAGTATCGCATCTCTGGAGAGCATGGGTTTAATTCCTATGGAAGTATTATTCTTCTTCAGCGTTCATTATCAAACTACCGCTAGATCTCCCTTGTAGCAGGACCATTGTCCTACTAGATATCCAGCAGGATGTAGTCCAGATAATGGAAATGCGTTGTGTCGCCGTTTTATTTGCGTCAATGGCCCGACACATCAATCTTCGGCGGGGATGTGAGTATTCAGGGCTGAAGGAACATAATAAGTGTATTAGTATTATTTATTATTAATGTTGGTCCATGTTTGTTATTTCATGGCAATTAATTGAAGAGTAGATCAGATCGAAGGGACAAGACGGCGTCTACAAAAGCATTTATACAAAATTTTTCTTCTGTAGTGTCAAGACGTTTCTGCCTTTCATAGCCTTGATAATCTCCATGTTTCTCCAGTTCCGTCAAGGAATCACGTCGTCTCCGCTTCTATATTTCTCCAGTTGCATCAAGTCATCTCTGTCTTTCTTCCATTGATGTTCCGTACATTTAACAGTCCATGGACATTACAATATTTCATTGTTTCCAACTTTCAATTCCCACTTCCAAAAATTGCTTATTTTTGTTTATGCAGACCAGATTCTTATACTTCGCAGCAAAGATCCATTAAAAGCATTTCGCTATAACACATTGTGTCTGTCATTATGAGACAAACAATTTTTATGTTTCTAAATGTAAGAATCGCTTGTTTTCTCTCGTTCAATTATCTTAAAAGATTCCACATTTTTATTTTGTCAGAATTTTCCGAATAATTCATGATTGAGTTTCCGACGTTTTGTTTAGAAATCAAAATTAAAATAATTTGTTAAATTTTCGTGAACAATAGAAGAACAATAAAATTTGATGTTCAGAAAAGAAATTTTTTAATTAATTAATTAAACAGAAGATAGGAAACGAAGAGACCCATCTATCACATTAAACAGATTAACGCATAAATTAGTACACGTTATGACCTAGCTATCAAATTACTCGGATTAACACGAAAATTATCACACGAAATGAGCTAGCTATCAAATTAACCAGATTAACACAGTAGTTAGGACATGAAGTTAGCTAGTCATCAAATTAACCGAAATAACACAGATATTACGACATGACATCAGTTAGCTATCAAATTATAAGGATTAAAACAGACTTTGTTTTGTTTGATGCTGAAATATAACGAGACACGATTCTTGATTAGAAACTGGCCTCACAGCACGTGGGGCATTCCCATAAGTGCTCCGCTCTCTGTTCTAGCAGCCATTCGACTCGATGGTGTTTCGAGTCTAATGCTTCCGAAACAGACGTCGACATCAGGGCACAACTCCGGCCCCTGTGACAGGTTTCTTTGTTGTTCCGCCCACTCACGCCGTGCCCATAACTAGTTCAAGCACAACGTCGGCCTGTCGGAACAACATGGTAACTGTTATCGAAGGTTACGACTACGGGATTGTATAGATGACGTGCCATGAAGCTTCTATAAGAAGATAACCTCAATATAAAGGCATGTCATCTACTAGGGTTTTCTGCTGCATGGGTGGTTTGTCTAGTGAGCCATTGATGAGACCCACAGACGAAACCGCTCTTGCCGTCTGTTCTTATATTACTTCCCAGAAATCTGAATTATGTCACTTGTTTAAGTCTGCTGTTTCCAATATATAGTCTTTTCTATGTTTATCTTCATGTTAAACGTTTGTTATTTTTGATATAACCTATTTCAATAATTCCTATATCAACGCAAGATAATATATATATAAAGTCAAGAAGAAATATTACCAGCCTCTTGTTCTCCTGCTAGGTTACCTGCTGCTTGGTTACCTGGTCGATATTCACTTCTGTTATCAATGATAAAACAATTCATGTGTACTCTTGTACGCGTGCTGGTGCTATGAAATCATTCATACAAATAAACACAGAAATGATGTATGCTCGATGATGTGTTTGAATTACACACAGTGCGGATGTTGTACCGTTAGAATAACTGTTTTAAGTGTGCAGTGTGTTTGATAAACAGAACAAGGAACTTAAACTGCGATTGAGAGAGAAATGGGTGACTATTAGTCTCACAAACATTAACACAGAACTTAAACTACGATTGAGAGAGAAATGGGTGACTATTAGTCTCACAAACATTAACACAGAACTTAAACTACGATTGAGAGAGAAATGGGTGACTATTAGTCTCACAAACATTAACACAGAACTTAAACTACGATTGAGAGAGAAATGGGTGACTATTAAACCTCACAAGCGGGTTTATGATTAATGTTGTCGTACTTTGATTTCCGCATATCTGGATTTATGATTATCTGATATCTGGAAATCCAAAAATCTAGGAAGAAACACCAAGTTAAAGCTATGCAACTCCTGTACTGTTCCAGTATTAACGTATGGAAGTGAAAGCTGGAAATCAACTCAAGCAATAGTCCAAAAATTAAACAGCTTCAAAAATAAATGCCTCCGGAAACTGATGAACATAAAAATGAGCGATTTCGTCACAAATAGTGATTTAAGAAACAAAACACACAAAGAATATTTTTCAGTCATAAGCATAACGCAGATGGAAATACCTGGGTCACGTTTTAAGACTAGATTAAAACAGAATAAACCATCAAGCCCTTATGTCGACACCTGTGGGTAAACGGAAACTAGAAAGGTCTAAAGCAACCCAAAAACTACCATACTTAAAGAAGGGGAAATAATAGTTTGCAAGACAACACAAGAACTAAAACTGTAGGCAGCTGACCACAACACATGGAGAATCAAAACCTCTGCCCTATGTTCCGCCTGTGGCACGAAAGGAACAAACTAACTCTGATTTCCCTGGTAAAATAGCGTGGGATGATAATCCTATTATGTCTGCTCGCAGAAAGTTTGGGAGAGGAGATCAATCAATCAATTAACCCGTAGCCCTTACGGTCGTAGGCGTACCACATTGGATGCTTCAGCACACAGAGTTCTCCAGCGCAGGGTTACCACATTGGATGCTTCAGCACACAGAGTTCTCCAGCGAATTCTATCCTCAGCGATGCGGAGATGAGATACGAATCACCGAATAGAATTATAAAAACATGGTAATGAAATTTCGCTTATTACTTAAAGCATATATAATAACACACAAATCGACGTTTCCATGAAAAGGTCTTTATCAAGAACACATTCACAACAAAATATGACGAGTAAGACCGGCACTGTTGATATTCACATAACCTAAATATCCACACAGCATAGCTAAATATAGATATATCTATTTATCTCTGCCATTTGAACATCGATAGTGTCATTCTTACTCGTCGCTCAATTTTTGTGGTGTTAATTTGTTCGTGACCAAGGACTTTTGAACAAAACGTCGACGTGTGTGCGTGTGTTTCTAGTGATTAACAAAATATCGTCACCCTGTTCCAAGCTTGACCTGTTGTATTTCAATTTTCTGAAGTGAATATATTATCTTGTAGTTATACCCACCGATATTCTACCATTGTACTATCTGTATAATATGAATTAATTTCTTTCCTACTGATATTCTACGACCAATGCAGCTTCTAGCTAATAATCTAATAGTCTTATTATTCTTGTTACTATTGTTGTTAATAGTGTTGTTATTATTGTTGTTATTATTGTTGTTATTATTGTTATTATTATTGTTATTATTACTGTTGCTATTGTTGTTATTATTATTATTGTTGTTATTAGTGTTATTATTGTTATTATTACTGTTGTTATTGTTGTTATTATTATTAGTGTTGTTATTAGTGTTATTATTGTTATTATTATTGTTATTATTATTGTTATTATTGTTATTATTATTGTTATTATTATTGTTATTATTGTTATTATTATTGTTATTAGTGTTATTATTGTTATTATTATTGTTATTATTATTGTTATTAGTGTTATTATTGTTATTATTTTTGTTGTTATTATTGTTATTATTATTGTTATTATTGTTATCATTATTGTTATTATTATTTTTGTTATTATTGTTGTTATTATTATCATTATTATTCTTGCTCTTGTTTGCAACGCGTCCCCCCCCCACCCCCGGATGGATTATTAGTATGATTATTTCCTTTGGTAATATTTGCCAATTGATTATTATCAATTATTAATTTAACAATTAATTTTTAAGAGTTATGCTTAGGGTTTGGGTTAGGAGAAATTGTTCTTTACATAACTAACCCTAATCCTAAATAAATTTACATTAAAATTAATAAAGGATAAACATAAACTGACAAACATTACCAAGGGAAATAATGATATCTGAGGGTACTCGGTTCAAACAAGAACCATTATTTATTATTAATATTTATTATGCTTTTCCTATTAATGTTATTATTGCAATGACTGCGATGAAGATGAAGATGATGATGATGATGCAGATATTAAATCGCATGAGACCTTGTAAATGTTTCGCAGGATCAACGTTAACAAAATTAAGCAACACAATCCGTGGCATTGCATGGCTTCAATACGGTCAGTTGAAAAGGGATAGCTTACATTCTTACATGGAAAAGTAGTATATATGTATATAAGCATTCAAGCCTTTTTTTGTTTGTGTATTTTTATTTTTTAAATTTACAGTTATTGAATGTGTAAAAAAAAAAAAAAATTCCTCCACAGAATCTACACGTTCATCCACACCTTTGGATTCCAACAATCATCTATTGCTAGGAGGAGAATCAAGACCAACAGCCTAACACCAAAGGCACCAAGTAAAACAAACAAGTCCTTCTTAGGACTACATCCCAATCCCCCAATATTCCTTTTGTCCATATAAGGACACGTAGACCAGAACCCAGGTCAAATCACCATTCCCTAACAGGACAACCCAGGCCATTGGGCCACAATATACGCCCCGATATAACTAAAGGAAAACCATTCCACCGTTGAAAGGGGCGTGTCTGACTCTAGACAGACATATTCACCAGCTAACAAACAAACAAAGTTTACATTCTTACATTTTCGAACCATATTCATGTATACATATGTCGTCAGTGAATGTTTAAAAAAATATAAAATAAAATATTCTTGGAATACATTTAAAACATAATATTAAATATTTATCATCATCATCATCGGGGGCCATGTCGGCTGGCGTAGGCGATCATGGCTCCCCACAGCTCTCTGTCTCCAGTATCATGTATCAAGCTCGCTGTTGTGTCCCTGCTGTACCACGTTGTCAAACTATCTAATATTTTCTCACGTTGTAAATATTAATATTATTTCTATATTTAAAATATGCTATTTGCTATTCTGCAAAGTGAATTAGGAAGTTGAGAATATGGTTAACGAAGGAAACACACAACGGTTGAGTGAGCTAAAAGCGCCAAGGGAGTTTCTGCCAATAAGAGGGTTAATAATTGTTTCATGGCATTTTATGATCAATGACAGCTCTTGACTAGCGGGACAATTGATAAAATTAATGAAAATATAAAAATAGGATAATTACAAGCAGTTTTTAGAACATTAAAAACAGTAAAAATAAATGTAGATCCAATGGCAGTAATTTTCCGACGGGGATAAATATAATAATGAATGTAATAATCGGCAGTAGCTACTCTGTGGGGTTGCTGGTTCCCTTCCTTGCTCTGTTTACCTTCCCTAACGCATGTGTCGCGTTTCCATTTACAGCTGGGTAGACTTGAGGAACGTTCGTGTCAGGCGAAAAATCAATATCCGGAAAAAAATATTCTGTACGGTCGGGGATTCGAACATGGAACAATATAGCCCGGGGATAGTAAACACAATCATTTTCAACCAAGCCACCCGCCTTCCTTTAAGACACGCTGTCCATTTCTTAATGTTAAGTAAATAAGAATTTCTTATGGTGAGTCACATTCTTTTCAACCACGAAAGTTAGTCCAATTTGGTTATATCAGAGATCTTTACCATAAAAATAGTAGTGATTGTGGTTCAGGTAATCCAATCACCGTGACCATTTATTAACACCAGGAAAAGTTAATTAAAGGAAGAGTAATGAAATATGAAACAGTAATTAAAACGATGTCATATGTCACATCCCATGCATGTCACATCTCATCTGTCACATTTAATAAATGTCACATCTCATGCTTGTCACATCTGATACTTGTCACATCTCATATGTCACATCTCACATGTCATATCTCCTTTATCATAACTCACATGTTCAAGGGACACATGAAAACAGAAGATATAATGATGAATGTGTGAAATTAGAAATGGCGATTTATCCATCGTCAAGGGAGATAATTAATATATATTCTAAATCAGAATAAAGAACCATAATTGAGGAATATTAACTCTTTATTTTCACGAGCAGTTACATATGGGGGATGGGGGGGGGGGCTGGAATTTGATGAAATTGCTGAGGCAGCACAGTTGTAAGTGAACTAACTTCCTGTTCGAAAAACCCACGGTTCAATTTCCAGTTCACCTGGAAATATTTATACAATTTCCAACGGATCCTATGAATACTCAGCCTAAAGAAATGGGTACCATATTCTCTGAGAAAGTAAAGGCGGTGGGCTTGATTGACCACTTCATCCCATTATATATGTCGTTGGTCAATGTAAAAATATGGGATTAACACCGCACTCCTCAGAACGTCTCAATGTTGTGGAAAAAGAAGAACTTTAACTTTTTGTACTGTAATCGGGGTTATCGAAAATAAAGAACTACCCTATCACATAGGACAGTGGAATCGTATCTATCTATCCAAGGAAGGACAAACAAGAATTATGTAGCTATCTCTCTGCCCTGTTCCGTGGCGGTGTGGTACAGGGCCCGTCTGTGACGGCCCTAGGTATCGAGTTCGATCCCCGCCACAGGCAATTTGTACATCGGGACCGTTCAGAATGCATTGGCAAACTACTTAACGTATTTATATTTCATAGAACATTACTACAGCCAAAAAATGTTGGGTTGATAACAACGTCCTGAATAGGATATGCTACCAATTTTGCATCTATTCAAGGAAGTACAAACAACAATTATGAAGCTATCTCTTCAAGGAAGTACAAACAACAATTATGAAGCTATCTCTTCAAGGAAGTACAAACAACAATTATGAAGCTATCTCTTCAAGGAAGTACAAACAACAATTATGAAGCTATCTCTTCAAGGAAGTACAAACAACAATTATGAAGCTATCTCTTCAAGGAAGTACAAACAACAATTATGAAGCTATCTCTTCAAGGAAGTACAAACAACAATTATGAAGCTATCTCTTCAAGGAAGTACAAACAACAATTATGAAGCTATCTCTTCAAGGAAGTACAAACAACAATTATGAAGACAAATTATTCTCCATACTAAAACATACCGATGTTTTGCATATGAATGTACTTATTTACGGTGGAAAAGAACATCAATGGTGAATACAAAATGCTAAGACCCACAAATTTCACAAGTAACTTAATAAATCATTGTTATAGTGACTTTTCTTTATAAAGGTCTGTTGAAAAATAATGCACAGTAAAACGAAACAAAAGTACACAACATCAGGCAGTGACGATGTATACCGTCTGGTAGATTTGTTTTCTCTACTATAAAGGTAAACGTGGGTCATATGGCGGCAGCCTGCCGTTGGGGATGAAGATAATTCTTCATGTACTAAGTCGCAGCAATTATTAGCTTTCTACTATAAACACGCCAAATCTCGTTAAATCTCACTTATCCGTCATCATTATTTTTTGTCAGTAGCTATCGCCATGAAATCCAGTTTTTCTTCAATGTCAAGGATACTAGAATACCGTTCAGTGATCGCATTTTTAACAGCCGGAAAAAAAAGTGAAGAAATGTGACTATTAGTTTGTTTGCAAGTTGTTTACAAGTTGTTAACGGTGACGAGATTATTATTGAAACTATTGTGAAACAGTTTTGTTTACAATGTTGAAAGTATTAAGGCAACTATTGTGAAAATATTTACTAAAATATATCGTGAATGCGAAAATAGTAGAGAGAATATTGAAGATTAACATGATAATTGAAAAAAAGATACAAAAGATATACTACATTAGGATGTGTTATAACGGCGCAGATACTGCAGTAAAAAACACAAAAAGTTAACTTCTCTGGACAGTAAATTCTCTTCTCATCAGAAAAGGAACTTGAGAAGAAATACAAAAGAGACGAAGAATATTGTACAAAGTGGACCAGATCGAGTAGGAAAATAATAGTAAGATTGTGTCATGGTGTGCACGTAGTAGAACGCGGCTGGTAGGTAGAAGAGACCGTCTCCCAACCGAAGACAATATAACAAAATAAATGTATTCATCAAGCCATAAGCACATCGGTAATAAATATTTTAGCACCGAGAAATGCTATTATTAGAAGCCCAAGACTATCGAACGCTTCTCAATCCAAAAATTCCGGTATATTCTGTTCACTGGAGTCATTTTTGGGCCGGCATATTTATACAATTTATGAAAGCTGACCAGTCTGCATAATTCAGAAGATAACAGATAGCTATTTTAAACTTGTTATCTCCTGGGTCAATAAATATCGGGTAACCGCTGGTGCAGAAATATAAATTGAGAATTGTGTGATCAACGAACTAATAAACAATAATCAATATATATATATATATGTATATGTATATATATGTATATCAATCAATAAACCCGTAACCCTTCAGGGTCGTAAGGGTACCACATTGGATGCTTCAGCACACAAAGTCCTCCAGTGAATTCTATCCTCCGCGATGCGGATGAGTGTGGAACTATCTTGCCCTGTCCATTCCTTGATGTTCTATGTCCATGCCTTTATTTGTTCTCCTCTGCTTCTTCCACCCTCGACAGCTCCCTGTAGTATTGTTTTTGACAAGGAATCGTGCTTGGATACATGTCCGAACCATGCTAGTTTTCGTCGTTTCACTATTGAAAGCAATGACTCCTGAACACCAGCACACATCTCTACTTTATTTCTTACGTACACATTGGTCGTATATATATATATGTTTTCGGTCATGTGAGGAGACACGATGGCACGGAAAGAGTGTGTTGGAAGGAGCGATAAAAGGCAGAGGCCGACCAAGACGACGTTGGACAAGAGACATTCAGGAATGCATTCACACGTCGCTAGAGGAAACGGGACACTTTGCCAGAGACCGAGGGGATTTCATGAGATTTATAAGGAAGACTACGTTTTGGAAAGAATACTTCATTATGACAACAACGTGCTATCAGTTGCGAGGTGAATTAATCCCAAGAGACGATTGATTTTTTAATCTGTGAAACGAATAAGTGCCAACTGAACGAATCTTGTTCATATCCAGTTTTCTCCCTTATGCTTGATTTCTATAGTAATAAACCCTCAATTATTCCGTATTCTATTATTCACATCTGAATAGAACACTCGATCAATACCGCTGACTTATTATCCTCTCTTGGTTAGGTCGTAATAGCTAAAGGACTGCTGGGATTATGTTGGATTACAGAAGCTGTAATTATGTCACAGGGAGGGGTGGAATGAGATAATGTATAAATATTCAGGAGGAATGAGTAATAATTTTTATGGATGTGAATATCTTAAACGGGCAACCTTCACATGATTATGATAATAGTGTTGTTCTTCTTCTTCTCGTTCGCAGTTTAAGACTGGCTATCTTGATAAATGTTGCTGTATTTGAAAGCTGTTCAATGCTCCGGTGCAGTTATGTCTACACATAAAGTCTGGTTTTCATGATAAATGTGGCTGCAGTTGAGTCAAATGGTTCAAAGGACGTAGATGATTCAACGAAGCGGCACGCCGCCTGCCGAGAGTACCACTCATAGCACGTAACTCCGTAGCTTCAAACGATAATCCACAGGGATCTCTGAAAAAATCCACCTTGTAAACAAGACGACACGATTCGGATTCGAACCCATGACATCTTTAACACAAGACGTACTGCTTAACCACTTAGCTAGGGAGAGTCCCCAAAGTTGGAAGAAGTAGTTGAAGAACCCACACAGTTTTTATACATGTTAACATTTCTACACAGCAAGTCCAGTTTTCTTGATAAATGTAGATTCATTTGACAGCTACCAGTTAATTCAAGTAGGAAGCACGAGGACAAATGAAAATATTCTTACCTCTGACGGGAATTGAACCACGTAAGTTCCAGCAGCACCGAATAGCTTTGCAACACAAGTAAACATTGGTTTCCGTACTTGAGCATAAGAGAATCATATCCGAATATTTTATGAGCTAGTTTTCAATATTCAACAAATTCCCTCAGATGGGGACAATACATGTCATATTCGGTACTCTACACAAACTCTCGGGAAAAATGTACTATGTTATATAATTGTATTATAAGACAGTCCATTCTCCAGACAAGTATCTGAACAAATTCACTGGTCTGTCTAAATTGTAAGAAAAAAGAAAATGAAAGTCCTAATGAGTGAATTACGTGATCTACGGCCTACACTGAGGATCATAAATTCAGATATTCAGTAATATTTATCAAGTATCTCGTGGTTGAATATGTTACTACTAATGGCATCTCAATCTTCTAGAATCCACTAATCATGCATTAAGCTACCGAGTAACTGGATACAGAAGTGTATACAGAACCGTGGATACTTTTAATGACTAAAAATGGCAGAGCATGTGTATTCATCCTGGGACCATTTACTCGAATCATTTCACAGTTTTAGTTTCTCTTCACAATCTGTAACTTAGAAGTTTAAAACACATTTTGTAGGAAAACGCTGTCTTATGAGAATTGAATCGAGTCAGAAGAAACTAAACTTAATTTCATAAATCAATGATGTTGTAAAATGGTGTAGAAATCAGAAAGGCACAATGAAATTGTGAAATAGCGTACAGTTCAGAAAGGCATTAGACAATGAAATTGTGAAATAGCGTACAGTTCAGAAAGGCATTAGACAATGAGATTGTGAAATAGCGTACAGTTCAGAAAGGCATTAGACAATGAGATTGTGAAATAGCGTACAGTTCAGAAAGGCATTAGACAATGAGATTGTGAAATAGCGTACAGTTCAGAAAAGCCCCAGATAAGATTAGGAATAGAATAATATAGTGACACTACCGACGGTAGTTACGGGCCAGAATTCACCACATCTAGTGAAACCACTGAAGGTAGCTGCGGGGAAAATTCACCAACTTTAGGCAATCAACTAAATGGTAGCTAAAGACCAGATTTCACCAACTCTATTCAAACGACAGACTGTAGCTAAGGACCAGATTTCACCAACTCTAATAAACCACATACTGTAGCTACGGGCCAGATTTCACCAACTCTATTCAAACCACAGACTGTAGCTAAGGACCAGATTTCACCAACTCTAATCAAACCACAGACTGTAGCAAAGGACCAGATTTCATCAACTCTATTCAAATCACCGACTGTAGCAAAGGACCAGACTTCACCCTCTAATCAAATCACCGACTGTAACTTCGGGCCGGAATTCACCAACTCTAATCAAGCATCGATGGTAGCTGAGAACCAGATTTCACAAACTATAATCACGCCACAGATGGTAGCTAAGGACCAGATTTCACCAACTCTAGTGAAACCACCGATGGTAGCTACGGAAGATCAATAATATGTACTACAGTAAAACAGAAATCCCACAGGAAAAATTAGAACAGGGTAATCAAGTTTTGTTGCTCACTTGAAACACACATATTAACACACTATATCGATGCTTCGACTAGAAGGCCTTTATCAAGAATACATTTACAACAAAACAAGACGAGTAAGAACGGCCAGTTCTGTGGCGGTGTGGTGCAGAGCGCATCTGTGACGACAAAAGTACCGAATTCGAATCCCGACTAATGCAATTAAGCATCCGGATCTTCAGACAGCAATGACAAACTAATTAACGTATTTATATTGCCTAGAAAATCAATACAACCAAACGATATTGTGTTGATAGCTTCATCCTGATTGAGATATGATACCAAAAGAGAATGGTCGAGCGTAAATATCCATTTTTTACGAGAAATACACAAAACATTGATATAATTTTAAATGGAATAATCTAGCAATATTTGTAAACACTAAGTTAATGGACAAGTCAATATTTGGGCACATCACAAATGTACCTACCTTGTCCAAGGATCTGATAAATAGAAAGTTTCATTCCTCACAGACATTATTCTTGCTTATAAACATAAATTGATCCAGTGAAAATAGTTGTACCGCTAATGTTGTTAAAATGACCTGGTTTCACTCAACTAAACATCACTTGTGTGGTCCTCGAATACTTTTTGTCATTCTAGCAAACATCAAGCATGGGGATCACGGGAGTTTTTCTTGGAGAGAAGAGGACAATGCGAGTTGGTAGTAAAATATGGCAAACAGCGTGAGTTTGAACAGAAGTCTTCAAACAGGCTCTAGATTTCGCATCAATACAATCACACTGTGGGAAATTCGATCACCTTGTACCAGCTTTCACCTCTTGATTAGCTATTCAGTCTGTGATTTTGTTCTTTCAATATACTTGAGGTTTGTTCAGCTGATTTTGTTCTAATTACGATCAATTTCGAGTACTCACATTTTTCAGTGTTGTATCTGAATTTGGCTTGTTATTCATAGCATCATTATCAAGTGTCATGCTGGCTGGCGTAGGCGATCATTGCTCTCCACAGCTCTATGTTTCCAGTATTATGTATCAAGCTTGCTGTTGTTTCCCTGCCGTGCCAGGTTGTCAAACTGTCTTAATATTTTCTCACGTTGTCACCCTCTGTCTCTGTTGCCTTCAATCTTGTTTGTTGTTACTTTGTTCTCTAAACCTCCTTGTCTTATGAAGTGGCCAGAAAATAACAAAAAATGTCATTCATATAGGAAAGCAGTTCTCAATGTTGAAGTGATGAATCGTGGCCAATTGCCATGTAAGACCTAACTTCGGTATAAAAACAAATCATAATCATCATACTTCTTATTTCTTCGATTATTTTCATGCAGTTTCATTGGTCGGTGTTGAAAGGTACCATTATTTCCATACAAATTTCATTGGTCAGTGTTGAAAGGTACCATTATTTCCATGCAGTTTCATTGGTCGGTGTTGAAAGGTACCATTATTTCCATGCAGTTTCATTGGTCGGTGTTGAAAGGTACCATTATTTCCATGCAGTTTCATTGGTCGGTGTTGAAAGGTACCATTATTTCCATGCAGTTTCATTGGTCGGTGTTGAAAGGTACCATTATTTCCATGCAGTTTCATTGGTCGGTGTTGAAAGGTACCATTATTTCCATGCAGTTTCATTGGTCGGTGTTGAAAGGTACCATTATTTCCATGCAGTTTCATTGGTCGGTGTTGAAAGGTACCATTATTTCCATGCAGTTTCATTGGTCGGTGTTGAAAGGTACCATTATTTCCATGCAGTTTCATTGGTCGGTGTTGAAAGGTACCATTATTTCCATGCAGTTTCATTGGTCGGTGTTGAAAGGTACCATTATTTCCATGCAGTTTCATTGGTCGGTGTTGAAAGGTACCATTATTTCCATGCAGTTTCATTGGTCGGTGTTGAAAGGTACCATTATTTCCATGCAGTTTCATTGGTCGGTGTTGAAAGGTACCATTATTTCCATGCAGTTTCATTGGTCGGTGTTGAAAGGTACCATTATTTCCATGCAGTTTCATTGGTCGGTGTTGAAAGGTACCATTATTTCCATGCAGTTTCATTGGTCGGTGTTGAAAGGTACCATTATTTCCATGCAGTTTCATTGGTCGGTGTTGAAAGGTACCATTATTTCCATGCAGTTTCATTGGTCGGTGTTGAAAGGTACCATTATTTCCATGCAGTTTCATTGGTCGGTGTTGAAAGGTACCATTATTTCCATGCAGTTTCATTGGTCGGTGTTGAAAGGTACCATTATTTCCATGCAGTTTCATTGGTCGGTGTTGAAAGGTACCATTATTTCCATGCAGTTTCATTGGTCGGTGTTGAAAGGTACCATTATTTCCATGCAGTTTCATTGGTCGGTGTTGAAAGGTACCATTATTTCCATGCAGTTTCATTGGTCGGTGTTGAAAGGTACCATTATTTCCATGCAGTTTCATTGGTCGGTGTTGAAAAGGTACCATTATTTCCATGCAGTTTCATTGGTCGTTGTTGAAAGGTACCACCTTTGAGACGCACAGTATACACTGACAGATGAACAACACAGCTGTTGTCATGTGACGTATTCCTTCCAGATCGTTATATTCCTAATGAACTCTATGATCCCCTTCTGGCTTTGACGATGCGTCTTGCATTTTCCAGCGATGTATTCATGTTATCTTTAATGTCGTCAGTCAATCGTCTTCTTTGTCTGCCCTTTCTCCTCCTTCCAAGTGATGGTATCGAAAGGCTGGACATAGAAGGTGAAGTGACAAGCGAGAGAAGAAGAGGAAGACCAAGACGACGATGGGTCCGTGACATCGACGACTGTATGCTCATGTCTCTGGCCATGATGGCGCGACAGGGACGCGTTTGGAGTATCCACTACGAAGACAACGTTCTGGAAATAATATGTCATATATATATATATACACACAGGAAGAATATCTGTGTCACCAATAGCTCATCAGACAAACATTAATAGATGGCATACCTCTAGGTTAGTTAATCATTGGACATTCATCATTCCTCTGCCATCATTGATCTGCAATCATTACACCGTCATTATTGCTCTGTCATCATTGCTCTGTCATCATTGCTTTGTCATCATTGCTCTGTCATCATTGCTCTGTCATCATTGCTCTGTCATCATTGCTCTGCCATATGGACGTGAACGTCAATAGTGCCGTTCTTACTAGTCGTATTATGCTGTGAATGTGTTCTTAATGTCAGCCTTGTTGTCGAAGCAACTATTTCTGTACTGTAAAAACTGTACAGAGTGGTATATCTCACGACCTGTACAGAGTGGTATATCTCACGAACTGTAGATAGCAGTATATCTCAAGAACTGTACAGACTGGCATATATCAATAATAGTAAACAATGGTATATATCAAGAACTGTACAGAGTGGCAAATCTCAAGAATTGTACAGAGTGGCAGATCTCAAGAATTGTACAGAGTGGCAGATCTCAAGAATTGTACAGAGTGGCAGATCTCAAGAATTGTAGAGCTGTATATCTCTCTCAAATGACAATCACCATTTCTACTGTCATTTGAGAATGTACATCATAACTACGCTATTGCATCATGTAGGTCTAGCACGTCCATTTTCGGCATGCTTTTTTGTGGTGTGGGTTTACCTTACGTGATGCCCTTGGACTTAAGAAGAATAACTCATTCCTTTATGACAGTTTCCAAGTTTGATAAGGTGATTAGAAATTTGGACTTTGGTCGACTATGTCTCTCGTGTATGACGTGTTCCACTGTAACTTGTCATCTTGTTATTAAGTGATCCGGTGTCCAGTTTCTGCAGTTACGAAACCGTTATCATCCGAGAGCTTGGTTCCGGTATAGGAAACGCTTGAAAGTGTAATTGGACTATGGTCGACAAACACCCTTAGGTTCCGGTATAGGAAACGCTTGAAAGTGTAATTGGACTATGGTCGACAAACACCCTTAGGTTCCGGTATAGGAAACGCTTGAAAGTGTAATTGGACTATGGTCGACAAACACCCTTAGGTTCCGGTATAGGAAACGCTTGAAAGTGTAATTGGACTATGGTCGACAAACACCCTTAGGTTCCGGTATAGGAAACGCTTGAAAGTGTAATTGGACTATGGTCGACAAACACCCTTAGTCGAGATTTCGTTTACCAACATCATATACACCTCGTCCACTTTCTAATTCCTTGTTATTTGTTCACTAACTTTACTGAATTTTCCCAACAGTAGAAAGTTCAGGGTTGCCAATGTTACAGACGTATTTTGATTAAACTATTCTTATTACACAGATCGATTGTTCTTTATAATTGTATGTCGTCTTGTTTCTGACATATCCCTTCTTCATTAAATATGTATAACAAAGCGTGTGTACATTTCTTTCCAGCGTCAGTCATTGACTAGTGGAACAAAGCGACCAATCATCACTCGTGTGTCAACCAAGGTAAGTTAAGTGATGTGTTATGGTCGAATTCTTAAAACGTATTGGCTCGTAGGTCCCACGTCTATTATATAGTCCTGTTGACTCTATTAATTGATATTGTGTACTTATGCGATGGAGAGTGTTTGTCTTCTGGGTATAACATAATGTTCTGGAAGAAATCCCTAGTACGGATAAGAAACATGAGCTTTATTGATAGCCTAACCCTAACCCTAATTCTTTGAAATTGACAGAAACACAACATTTACATGAGGAATAATTATGTAAACAGTGCGCGTTGATGTAATCATATTTTTTAATTCATAAAATCATCATTTTAAAACTACAAATTATGTTGAAATATTGTAATAATACTTTCACATTGGTTAACATTACAAAAATGATATAAACAGTAAATTGTATGACCAAAACGGTCAAATTTGACAATTAAAAGGCGAAATGACAAACCAAAGATGGAGATATGAGATGAAGTGTTTGAGGTAAGCTGCTATGGTCACCAAACTAGACATAGTAATAAATGACGATATAAGAAGAAGAGTAGGAATCATGCCTTGTATCGAATATATAGAACTTCAGCAGATAAAGTGGTTTGGTCACCTTGTGGGAATGGACCCAAGCCAAATACCATTAGGAGCTTATAACAAACGATCTTGTTTATAACAGACTACCGACAGATAGCATGCCACAAATGGCCATGATACACAGACATAACGATTATAAAGCCAGAGGTCGACCATGTAAAAGATGGATCACAGAAATCAAAGACGCCACAGGAACAAGCTTACAAACAGCGCACAAGAAGGTAATCTCCAGAGAACTCTTTCACCACTAACGCCGCAAGGCAAACAAGGGACAGAGTGTATAGATAGATAGATAGATAGATAGATAGATAGATAGATAGATAGATAGATAGATAGATAGATAGATAGATAGATAGATAGCTAGATAGATAGATAGATAGATAGATAGATAGATAGATAGATAGATAGATATATAGATAGATAGATAGATAGATAGATAGATAGATAGATAAGATTAGATTAGATTTAGATTTAGATTTAGATTTAGATTTAGATTTAGATTTAGATTTAGATTTAGATTTAGATTTAGATTTAGATTTAGATTTAGATTTAGATTTAGATTTAGATTTAGATTTAGATTTAGATTTAGATTTAGATTTAGATTTAGATTTAGATTTAGATTTAGATTTAGATTTAGATTTAGATTTAGATTTAGATTTAGATTTAGATTTAGATTTAGATTTAGATTTAGATTTAGATTTAGATTTAGATAGATAGATAGATAGATAGATAGATAGATAGATAGATAGATAGATAGATAGATAGATAGATAGATAGATAGATAGATAGATAGATAGATAGAAAAAACGATCATCTGGATTCAGAGCCAATGGAAGATGAAGAAAGAGATGGATAGATAAGATCACGACAACCCTCCACAAACATGGACTCAGTACGAGTCAGGCGTCACTTATGGCCCTAAACATGAACTTACAGTTCCCACCCCTACGCTTACCGGCAAGTGTGGATGTTATCCAGCTTCCAAACTGTGACAGACAGTATATGCTGAGTATATTATGGCATCTGTCGTCTCTTTTATCTCGGTGGTCCATCTGTTTCGTGGTCTGCCTCTAGGTCTACCTTCACTGTATCTGTGTAAAATAGCTTGCTGTGGTATGCTGTTTGATGTTTGTCTGCTGATGTGTGCAAACCATTTGATCTGTTGTCTCTTGATGTATTCTAAGATTGGTGTGGTGCCGGGTTTTTTTCGGATGTCCTCATTCCTCACTCTGTGTCTGAACTATATTCCTAGGATTCCGTTTAAGCACACCATTTCAGCTGTCAAAAAGCTTACGCTTGTCTTTCGCTGTCGTTGTCCATGTTTGGCATTGGTAGCACAGCGTTGGCATAATAATCGTTTTGAATAGTGTTATTTTGGTGTATAAATCTACGTACTTGTTTCTGATTGGTATCATTTGCCCTGGGATTTGGTATGCTTTACAACATCTATTGTGTATTTCTTTGTTGTTCTTGCCGTCTGTTGGGAAAGACAATAGACAATGACAAACTAGATATAATGTGGTTTTGGTTTGGTTTTTCGTCCAGTGACACATTTCGAGCTCGTTTATGGGCATATCCGGTGTATGCAGTCTCTAGGGACGCCAATATGGCGATCACATTTTCTTGATGGGACTCGCGATAGAGTTTAGATATTAAATGAAGTTATATTGCGAGATGTAGGACGGGACATTGCAATGGGAAAAGAGAGGTAGAACAATGAAGGAAGAGAGAGATAGTGCAATGAGGGAAGAGAGAGACGGTGCAATGATGGTAGAGAGACAGTGCTATGAGGGAAGCAAGGCAGTGCAATAACGAAAATATAGTGCAATGAGAGAAGAGAGTACATTGAGGTAAGAAAGGCAATCAACTTAGGGAAGACAGAAAATACAATATGGTAAAAGAGAGAGAGAGAGGGAGAGAGAGAGAGAGAGAGAAAGAGTAAGAGTGTAACGAAGGAGAACGAATCTGTAATTTGTGGAGTGGCGGTAATTAAACTATAGTTGTGGAGTAATTGATATACTAAATAAATGTGGAGTGGCGGTATTTAAACCACAATTGTGGAGTAGTTGTGATAAAAGTAGCGTGGTGGTAATTAAACCACAATTGTGGAGTAGTTGTGATACTAAATAAGTGGGTTTTAGAAGGTGGATTCACTGGAATAGAATGCATAGACACATGTAGCTAACATTAATACAACCAAATGGTTGTAGAATTCCACCAAGTAAAGGAACTCTGCATATACAATAGTAGAAATTTTCTTGAATATTTGTCTTAAATATAACACACAGACCCCTCTGAGTAAGAGGCCACTTCTCGACGTATTACATACTTCAGAAAGCTGAAAACTTCTAGTGTGAATACAAGATTTTGAGAACTTCCACCACCCTGCTCCTGTGGCATCCAGGGACTGGACTTTTAGTTCAGGGAGCAAAGAATAGGACCACTTTCATCTTTCCAAATATGTCATTAATGAACTAATGAGGCGACTAATGAATGTCGGGAATGGACTGACAACCTGTCATCTGTGAAAAAGTAATGGTCATTACATGTCTTGTCTTAATTATGTTTTTGTGTATTTTGTGTATTTTGTGTATTTTGGCAAATGGTCTCCATGGATGATAGAGAGATACACGAAAGTCGAAATTGCATTTTTTGTCCATTCGTGGCAGACTCCTTGGTGACAGGGATTGATGGCCGTGTCATCTCTGCAGATGGTTCCACAAGATCTGACGAAATGTTTATGAACTAGTTAGCACAGACGTACATCTTGCACTCCAGACAAGGCATGATGTTCCTTGGAGACAGCTACATTGGAATATCTCCCTTCGAGGAGGGTTTTAAACATGCACCATTAAACATCCCTTAACACAATCATGCCATTGAGACAGCTTGTGTTGAGTGTAACCGGTTACTCAACTCAGGTTGCATACCTTTTTCAAAAACGCTATTGGCTGTTAAGTGCTACTTGCTCATATAAAGTCAGCTCGTAGAACTATTTTGAAGAAGGACTTAAATTCAACTAATGTTACTGAGACTAACAAAAAGCACAAACCAGTTTCTTCACAGATTAAAACTAACTGAAAGGATTCTCTTGACATATCAGAAGATTTCTGTAATTTGGGAACTAGAACAGAATTTCATCTGAGAGATTTCTCTCTCCTTGTAACCACGTATCTCCTTGAATACATGGATATTCAACGTGATTCGCTGTCACGTCACTGTAACAGTTGTTGGAAGTTCCCTTATTAAGCATTTTCTAGCTAATTAGATGCACATTTTCTAGCTAATTAGATGCACATTTTCTAGCTAATTAGATGCACATTTTCTAGCAAAATGAGCATAACATTTTCTAAATAATGAGCGAAAATTTTCTAGCTAGTGACTTACAAATTTTCTAGCTAATGAGTTAAACATTTTCTAGCTTATTTTCTATCTATCGATCTGAATATCTTTCAGCTTAATGAGCAAAACGTGTTCTAACTAATGAGCGAATTATTTTCTAACTAATGAGCTACGGATTTTATAACTAATGTGCTAAGGGTTTTCTAACTAATGTGCTAAGGGTTTTCTAACTTATGTGCTAAGGGTTTTCTAACTTATGAGCGAATCATTTTCTAACTAATGAGCGAATCATTTTCTAACTAATAAGCAACTAATTTTCTAACTAATGAGCGAATAATTTACTAACTAATGAGCGAATAACTTACTAACTAATGAGCGAATAATTTACTAACTAATGAGCGAATCATTTTCTAACTAATGAGCTAAGGGTTTTCTAACTAATGAGATAAAGGGTTTTCTAGCTAATGAGCGAATCATTTTCTAACTAATGAGATAAAGGGTTTTCTAGCTAATGAGCGAATCATTTTCTAACTAATGAGCGAATAATTTACTAACTAATGAGTGAATCATTTTCCAACTAATGAGCGAATCATTTTCGAACTAATGAGCTAAGGGTTTTCTAGCTAATGAGCGAATCATTTTCTAACTACTGAGCTAAACGTTTTCTAATTAATGAGCGAATCATTTTCTAATGAATGTGCTGAAAGTTTTCTAACTAATGAGCGAATCATTTTCTAACTAATGAGATAAAGGGTTTTCTAGCTAATGAGCGAATCATTTTCTAACTAATGAGATAAAGGGTTTTCTAGCTAATGAGAGAATCATTTTCTAACTAATGAGCGAATCATTTTCTAACTAATGAGCGAATCTTTTTCTAACTAATGAGCGAATCATTTTCTAACTAATGACGGAATCATGTTCTAACAAATAAGCGAATCATTTTCTAACTAATGACGGAATCATTTTCTAACAAATAAGCGAATCATTTTCTAACTAATGAGCAACTAATTTTCTAACTAATGAGCGAATAATTTACTAACTAATGAGTGAATCATTTTCCAACTAATGAGCGAATCATTTTCGAACTAATGAGCTAAGGGTTTTCTAGCTAATGAGCGAATCATTTTCTAACTACTGAGCTAAACGTTTTCTAATTAATGAGCGAATCATTTTCTAACGAATGTGCTGAAAGTTTTCTAACTAATGAGCGAATCATTTTCTAAGAAATGTGCGAATTATTTTCTAACTAATTAGCTAAACATTTTCTAACTAATAAACTAAACATTTTCTAACTAAAAAAACTATACATTTTATAACTAATGTGCGAATCATTTTATAATTATGTACTAAACATTTTCTAACTAATGTGCGAATAATTTTTTTAATAATTTGCGAATCATTTTCTAACTAATGAGCGAATCATTTTCTAACAAATAAGCGAATCATTTTCTAACTAATGAGCAACTAATTTTCTAACTAATGAGATAAAGGGTTTTCTAACTAATGAGCGAATCATTTTCTAACTAATGAGCAACTAATTTTCTAACTAATGAGCGAATCATTTTCTAACTAATGAGATAAAGGGTTTTCTAACTAATGAGCGAATCATTTTCTAACTAATGAGCGAATCATTTTCTAACTAATGACGGAATCATTTTCTAACAAATAAGCGAATCATTTTCTAACTAATGAGCAACTAATTTTCTAACTAATGAGCGAATCATTTTCTAACTAATGGGCAACTAATTTTCTAACAAATAAGCGAATCATTTTCTAACTAATGACGGAATCATTTTCTAACAAATAAGCGAATCATTTTCTAACTAATGAGCAACTAATTTTCTAACTAATGAGCAACTAATTTTCTAACTAATGAGCGAATCATTTTCTAACTAATGAGCAACTAATTTTCTAACTAATGAGCGAATCATTTTCTAACTAATGAGCTAAGGGTTTTCTAGCTAATGAGATAAAGGGTTTTCTAACTAATGAGCGAATCATTTTCTAACTAATGAGCGAATCATTTTCTAACTACTGAGCTAAACATTTTCTAATTAATGAGCGAATCATTTTCTAACGAATGTGCTGAAAGTTTTCTAACTAATGAGCGAATCATTTTTTAAGAAATGTGCGAATTATTTTCTAACTAATTAGCTAAACATTTTCTAACTAATAAACTATACATTTTCTAACTAATGTGCGAATCATTTTCTAATTATGTACTAAACATTTTCTAACTAATGTGCGAATAATTTTTTTAATAATTTGCGAATCATTTTCTAACTAATGAGCGAATCATTTTCTAAGAAATGTGCGAATTATTTTCTAACTTATTAGCTAAACATATTCTAACTAATAAACTATACATTTTCTAACTAATGTGCGAATCATTTTCTAATTATGTACTAAACATTTTTTAACTAATGTGCGAATAATTTTTTTAATAATTTGCGAATCATTTTCTAACTAATGAGCGAATCATTTTCTAATTAATGAGCGAATCATTTTCTAACTAATGATTGAATCGTTTTCTAACTAATGAACTAAATCATAATCGTATTGGGACTATCAGCAGCTACAATCTGATGTAATTTTTAGACTGGGATAGAGCACCTTTACACTTACCTTTTTGCACCTATGATAACCCGCAGTCATAATTTATAACACTACATGCAGGTTATTCTTCCTGATGCTGTGAACTAAAACTGACTTATGAGAGAAGAATAAAATGGAAAACTTCATCAAGGCAACGAGCTATTCATATTCAAACTTTCTTTGCCAAAAAAAAAATATTTATGTACTTCATGGTGATTCATAGTTTTTCTACATGGCTCCATGAGACTTGGCTGTTCCCCAAACTGAGAAAATTATGTAAGCATTATTTTGGCTTACCATAATATATTTAGATGTAACTATACAAATGACGGCTTTAGGGATTTACCGGCGGAAAGGGACTACTTAACCGACTCTTTCAGTGGCCTTCGGGAATAAGGAGTTTAATGCAACTGATCCGACTTTAATACGTGACAAATCATACGGCACTCTACTGTCCAACTGTACTCCATTTCCAGTCAGGTCTTCCAACAATTATGGAAGAAATACTGGGAGAAATGTATGTATTCTATGAAAGAAACACTGGTAGAAGTGTATGCATTCTTTGGAAGAAACACCGGGGAAATGTATGTATTCTCGAGAAGAGTACCTTGAGTTTGATTAATGTTTTACAGGGGCGTAACGTTTTTTGTTGAACGCATGGACGAATACTATGTTTATAGTTTTTATATACATGTTACACTGAAGAAGAATATTAGTTCTTTCTATGCTAAAGTTCTTTCTATGCTAAAGTTCTTTCTATGCTAAAGTTCTTTCTGTGATAAAGTTCTTTCTATGCTAAAATTCTTTCTATGCTAAAGTTCTTTCTATGCTAAAGTTCTTTCTATGCTAAAGTTCTTTCTATGCTAAAGTTCTTTCTATGCTAAAGTTCTTTCTATGCTAAAATTCTTTCTATGCTAAAATTCTTTCTATGCTAAAGTTCTTTCTATGCTAAAGTTCTTTCTATTCTAAAGTTCTTTCTATGCTAAAGTTCTTTCTATGCTAAAGTTCATTCTAAGCTAAAGTTCTTTCTAAGCTAAAGTTCATTCTAAGCTAAAGTTCATTCTATGCTAAAGAACGAAGCAAAGATGTATATGAGTGTAGTGAAACAGATGTTACTCGAATATATGATGATGATAAAGATGATATTTGAAGAAACGATGATAATAAAGATGATACAATTCTAGAGAAGATGATAAAGATAACTGAAAAAACGTTGATGATGATAAAATGATGCTAGAACAGATGATAATGACAAATGCGATGGGGAGAAATATGACAAAACAAAACGTAATGAATATAATTACAGCAATGATAATGCTGACAATGATTTAGCCAAACATGAATCGTATCCATAATTCCTTTACCCCTGATAGATAGATCTTATGTTTGTTACAGTTTTTCGATTGCCTCCACTTAATGATAGATTGAGAACCACTGACTTTGCGAGCGTTTGCCAACACTGATCGATCGTCGTGTCAACAGATAAACAAAGCTGACAGCAGAGAAATTGTACTGGTGTCAGGAGACCTCGCTAGATTCTGAAATATTTGATAGTATCACGTCAGTGATGTATCTAGATTATGTTATGTGTGTCAGGAACAACAGGTGGTAGTAGCCATTTATGTAATGATGTCGTACTTGTTCGTTTTGTTGTGTCTCTGAGGAATTGCCGCATAAGTAGATGATTGTATTTTATTGATAGTAATCGTGATGATAGTGGTGGCTGGCAAAATAATAGAAACACAAGAGATCAGTATTAGTTAATTTGATAATAAATGTCCTTGAAAGTTATTGGATATTGGCTGAGAACAGGGCATGTCAAATACGGATATCTAATAGTTTATCTTATGGCTCGCTCAGAACAAAAGTTACAAGAGTTTACAGTACAATTAGGAAAATTTACCACTAGCAACAACAATAAATTTACACAATTTACCACATGTAAATGTAAACCACAATTTACCACAGTGAATAATAAACAACCTGAGATATGCAGATGACACTGTTCTTTTAGCAGAAAGTCAACATGAACTACAAAGATTAATAGATTAAGTAAATAAATCAAGTAATGAATATGGACTGGATATAAATATCCACACAAAAAACGATGATAATCAGCAAAGACACAGAAGAATAAGAACTAATCATAAACATACATGGAGAGAAACTACAACAAGTAAAACAGTATCAATAATTTGGACACATAGTCACAAATGATGGCAGATGTGAAACAGAAGTTAAAAGGAGAATAGGAATGGCTAAAAGTACCTTCAATGACATGAGGAAAATATTAACATCTAAACAAATTACAAACAAGTTAAAATGAGAATTATAAAATGCTATATCTATTCTATATTAATGTATGGCTCAGAAACATGGACACTAAATAAACAATTAGAAGACACAATTGATGCCTTTGAGATGTGGATATATAGAAGAATAGGGAGAATATCATGGAAAGAGAAGAAAACAAATAAAGATGTGCTAAAAATACTTAATATGAAGAAAGAATTACTAAGAGAAATAAAGATCAGACAAATACAATAGGTAGACAGAGATACAAATGGGAGAGTAACATCTCAAGATGGACAGGTTACAGTCTAGAAGAATGCACCATCAAAACAAGAGGCAAAGGTTGTTAGAGATCTGTTGCAGCCAACCTTCGTTGCGGAGACGGCACTTGATGATGATGATGATGATGATGATGATGATGATGATGATGATGATGATGATGATGATGAGGAACACTAGCAAACAAGCATATATAATCTTTGATCTTATGGCTGGCCCAGACCAAAAACTGCAAGATTTGACAGTACAATTGAGAAAATTTTCCACCAAGAAGTGCGGAAGGGAAATCAACACCCAACACAACACGATTTTGGTTAACAGTGGACAGACCAACATCATGATGAATGGGCATAAAATTGAAGAAGTCAATCCGCATCCGAGCCAACTTCTTGGGGATGAGATAGAATTGAATCAAGCCATAAGAGGCTGGAAACTTAAACTGGCCGAACTCTCATACATTCGGGCAGGACAACACTCCTGCTTTGCAAGTAAATTTTCCCAATTTCTCTGCACAGGAACAGTTTTTAAAAATATCTCCCAACACAGCACCAGTTTCTCACAGTATCCTAACACAGGACCAGTTTCTCACAGTATCCTAACACAGGATCAGTTTGTCAAAGTATCAAAACACATGATCAGTTTGTCACAGTATCCCTACACAGGACCAGTTTGTCACAGTATCCCTACACAGGACCAGTTTGTCACAGTATCCCTACACAGGAACAGTTTGTCACAGTATCCCAACACAGGACCAGTTTGTCACAGTATCCTATCTCGTCTCCCATCGACTTCATTTTATATATCAAATCCTCTTTATATAATTACCTCCCTTATGGTTTCTTTTCCAATTTTCATTTATAAATTTGTGATTGCTTCCCTTGCAACAAACATTGATTTAGTGATTTAATGAAATATTACTTCTGATTTCCATTACTTTTTGTGATTGTAATGAATACATTTGTGTGATAATACGGTGATGTGGTTCTTGTGGTCAGAGAAGCTGATACAATGAAAAATATATGGCTGAGGTGCTGGAAAAAACAGCAAAAACAAACATTCTTCAGAACTTGCATATTCCCAGTGGCAATATATGGGTGTGAAACTTGGACAATCACCAACAAAGTGAAAATAAAATAGCAGCATTTGAAACTAAATCTCCGCCGAAGACGGATGTGTCGGGCCATTGGCGCAAATAAAACTGCGACACAACGCATTTCCATTCTCTGGATTGCATCCTGCCGGAGATCTAGTAGTACTGCTACAGGAGAGATCCAGCAAGAGTTTGAGAATGAACGCTGAAGAAGAAGAAGAAACTAAATCTTACATAAAAATCCTCAGAATACCATGGACCAAAAATATCCCCAATATAGCCATCCTGAGAGAAATGAATGTAACAAAAAATTGGCTAGACAGCGTGGTTCTTTCCAGAAAACTACAATATTTTAGTGATATCAAAAGCCATGACAGCCTAAAGAATTTAATAATGGAGGGGATGATGCCAGGGAGACAAGCAAGAGGCTGACCAAGAAAAAGATGGACATAAAACGTCAAAGACCACCTGACCATGACAGTAACAGAAGCAGAAAGACTAGCCGAAGATCGACAGAAGTTTCAAAAGCTTATGGTGACTGCTAAATCCAGTTCATATGCTACATGATGGTGACTGCTACACCCTGCTCAGAATATGCTACCTGCTGGTGACTGCTACATCCTGTTCAGGATATACTACATGATGGTGACTGCTACATCCTGCTCAGAATATGCTACCTGCTGGTGACTGCTACATCCTGCTCAGAATATGCTACCTGCTGGTGACTGCTACATCCTGCTCATGATATGCTTGCTGTTGCAGACAGGTCAACAGATTTGACAAATGAATAATGAATTACTTGGTCCAAAAATGCATACTAAACTTCTTGCAGAACATAATGATCCTCGTATACTGCTGTATTGGAATTCCTCCCGTCGGAGACTAACCATGAGACAATATGCCATCGGTGACAAGATGATCGTGGGTTTTGTCTGAGAGGCTACGGGCAGTCAATAACTACCTGCTCACCACTAGAGAAACTACTTTATAATAAATCACCTTCTCATGTACATCTATAGACTAAAGACTCTCTTTAAAAAAATTGCTTTCCTTCTTCAGACGATAACGGGAATTGAACCAGTCCGTTCAACGGCACCAAATCGCCTAGCAACTATTGAACAAGCGTTCTTCCGTACTTGACTAACCGCATCTCCAAAAAAAGATGCGATTTCATCAAGCCATTTCAAACCGTGCACACAAAGTCACCCGAACGGACCGATCGAGACAAGGACTATCTTCAGACGATACTATTTTGCTAAGTAACTAAGGAGATGGCTTATATACACATAGGTTTGACTTAACAACATTACCTGAACTTCGATCCCAACTATTATCGTAGATGGTTATATGTATCTCAGTCCCTTCAGCGTTGAATACGAAATATGAAACGGAAATCAGAGCTCTCCAATTTCAGCAATATGTTACTACTGTGTGTAATTCTTGTATGTTGTTTGCACCCATAGCCATACCATCTTTGATGGTTGTTCTGCAAAGAGTCTCCCTTGATCGTCCACTTTTATTTTGTATTCTGGTACCCATTTTAATACGTGTAGCTGCAGTCTGTTTTCATTCATTTTAAGTACACATCAGATATAACTCCACCGTTTTTTTCTATTTCTGAAGATAAATATTGTTAATTTGGTGTATTCTCTTACTTTATTGTTTTGATAAGAAATCTCATCCAATATTTCAGAGTATCCTACAACAACAAAATGGAAATGGTAATATGCTTTCACAAAAACCAGTCTGAACTTGAAGTCAGAACTTGAACTTGCGCCAATAAAACCAGTGTGAACTTGCGTCAATAAAACCAGTGTGAACTTGCGCCAATAAAACCAGTGTGAACTTGCGTCAATAAAACCAGTGTGAACTTGCGTCAATAAAACCAGTGTGAACTTGCGTCAATAAAACCAGTGTGAACTTGCGTCAATAAAACCAGTGTGAACTTGCGTCAATAAAACCAGTGTGAACTTGCGTCAATAAAACCAGTGTGAACTTGCGTCAATAAAACCAGTGTGAACTTGCGTCAATAAAACCAGTGTGAACTTGCGCCAATAAAACCAGTGTGAACTTGCGTCAATAAAACCAGTGTGAACTTGAATCATGGAAAGAGAAGAAAACAAATAAATATGTTATAACAAACACTTAATATGAAGAAAGAACTACTAAGAGAAATCTTCTTCTTCTTCTTCTGCGTTCATTCTCAAACTCCAACTGGATCTAGCTGTATCATGGTCCTGCTAGATTTCCAGCAGGATGTAGTCCAGAAAATGGAAATGCGTTGTGTCGCCGTTTTATTTGCGCCAATGGCCCGACACATCCGTCTTCGGCGGGACTAAGAGAAATAAAGATCAGACAAATAAAATATTTTGGACACATTAAAAGACATGACACCTTATTGAAGATCTTACTTTAGGGTAAAGTCAAAGAGAAGAGAACAAGAGGTAGGCAGAGATACAAGTGGGAAAGTAACATCACACGATGGACAGGTCACATGCTAGCAGAGTGCACCACCAAGACAAGAGACAGGGAATGCGTAAGCATGCCATTTTAACTGTCACTAGTTTACGTTTTTCTTGTACTGTCGTCCATGGTTGGTATTGGTAGCACAGTGTTGGCATAATAATCGTTTTGAATAGGGTTATTTTGGTGTTTAAATCTACATTTGTGTTTCTGAAGATTGGTGTCATTTGCCCTATGTCTTGGTAGGCTTTACTACATCTATTGTGCATTTCTGTGATGACTTTGTAGTTTTTTGCTATATTACTATATAGGTATCTGAATTCTGCCACTTGTTTGTCTGATGTTTCCAATATATATATATTGGTGTTTCTTTCTGTTCTTACCTTCATTACTTCGGTTTTTTTCTATATTTATCTTCATGTTAAAAGCTTTGACATTTCTGATGTAATCTGTCTATATCTCTTTGTAGTTGCTCTTCTGATGATGCTACTAGTGCTTGGTCGTCTGCACAGAGCAACCCGAACTTGCATCAATAGTTGAAAATAATGAGTCTCGCCAATAAGACTTTAATGCATGAAAACTACCAACCAGCCACTTAGACTTATTGAATGTGTTTGTTTACTTTATAACTGTGAGTTCGTGTCTGTTTGATGTACTCTTCCATCGATGAATTTAAATCTTAGTTATTGTTTGAGTGTTTTTGTTGTCTTGAACAGTTGCCTGGAGAATATATCAGCATGCTACAAGTGAGGTAAACATCAGGTGCTGTGCTGACAGGCGTAGGCGATCGTGCATCTCTAGAACTCTACGTACAATATATTTTATGACGATCGCTGTTGACTTTGTCATGCCAATATGTCCTATGTAATATTTTCTCACGTTGTTATCCAAGATCTCTCTTGCCATCTATTTTGTTTGTTATACCTATGTTCTTCATATCTCCCTGTATTATAACGTATCTTCAAACCTCCTTGTCTCATAACGTGTCTTTAGACCTCCTGTCTCATAACGTGTCTTTAGACCTCCCTGTCTCATAACGTGTCTTTATACCTTGTCTAATGACATGTCTTTAGACCTCTCTGTCTCAAAACGTGTCTCCAGGCCTTCCTGTCTTATAAGGTGTCTTTAGACCTCCCTGTCTCATAACGTGTCTTCAAACATCCATGTCTCATAACGTGTCTTCAAACCTCTCTGTCTCATAACCTGTCTCCAGACCTCCCTGTCTAATTACATGTCTTTAGATCTCCGTCTACTAACATGTCTTTAGACCTCCCTGTCTCCAATCAATTTTTGAGGTAATTTATAGACAGCCCCTTAGGTCTACTCCCGCGGAAGGAAACACACAGCAAGGAAGGGACCCGGCCACCCCACCAAATAGTTGCTATGGATTAGCGCATGAAGAGTTATCTTCACCCCCGGCCACAGTTTGCTGACATAGAACTCTATAGTGGTAATATTTCTTTTCACTGTTTTCATTGTTTTTTACTGTTTATTTTGTATATTCTTGAGAAAGACCTAACGGTTCGAAACGTTGAAAATGTCTTGTGTATTGTCATGTCTATGTTTTCGTGTGTACACCTCATAACCCCTTATATTAGCGAAAGTCCATTTGTTCGAGTAAAACTTTGAAAAACCTGTGTTCTACGTAGTGTTACTGCCATAGAAGGTACTTTTACCGATACATCTGAGACGTCGATCTTTTGTTCTTCTCAATATTAAATACATGAAGCTCTCCCTATTCTTCTATATATCCACATCCCAGAGACGAGACATGAAGCTCTCCCTATTCTTCTATATATCCAGATCTCATAGACAAGACTGAAGAATTAGGTTCTCATCTCGTTGTGACACACTGACATCATCAGTCTAGCACTTATAAAGCTCAGGAGAAAAGGCCAACCACCTCCTTATTTTTCCATCCGTCCAAAACATGGAATACCAGAAGAAACACTAAAGTCCAGAACTGTAAGTAGATGCTTAATGCTTGGCATAGAAAGTAGATGCTTAATGCTTGACATAGAAAGTAGATGTTTATTGATTGGCATAGAAAGTAGATGTTTAATGATTGCATAGAAAGTAGATGTTAAATGATTGACATAAAAAGTATATGCTTAATACTTGACATAGAAAGTAGATGCCTAATGATTGGCATAGAAAGTAGATGCCTAATGATTGGCATAGAAAGTATATTGACATAGAACGTAGATGTTCAATGCTTGACATAGAAAGTAGATGCTTAATGATTGGCATAGAAAGTAGATGCTTAATGATTGGCATAGAAAGTAGATGCTTAATGATTGGCATAGAAAGTAGATGCCTAATGATTGGCATAGAAAGTATATTGACATAGAACGTAGATGTTCAATGCTTGACATAGAAAGTAGATGCTTAATGATTGGCATAGAAAGTAGATGCTTAATGATTGGCATAGAAAGTAGATGCTTAATGATTGGCATAGAAAGTAGATGCCTAATGATTGGCATAGAAAGTATATTGACATAGAACGTAGATGTTCAATGCTTGACATAGAAAGTAGATGCTTAATGATTGGCATAGAAAGTAGATGCTTAATGATTGGCATAGAAAGTAGATGCTTAATGATTGGCATAGAAAGTAGATGCCTAATGATTGGCATAGAAAGTATATTGACATAGAACGTAGATGTTCAATGCTTGACATAGAAAGTAGATGCTTAATGATTGGCAAAGAAAGTAGATGCTTAATGATTGGCATAGAAAGTAGATGCTTAATGATTGGCATAGAAAGTAGATGCCTAATGATTGGCATAGAAAATATATTGACATAGAACGTAGATGTTCAATGCTTGACATAGAAAGTAGATGCTTAATGATTGGCATAGAAAGTAGATGCTTAATGATTGGCATAGAAAGTAGATGCTTAATGATTGGCATAGAAAGTAGATGCTTAATGATTGGCATAGAAAGTCAGAGGTTTTTAGAGTTGTATGTGTCTCATGGTTGCCATAATACATTCGAAAAATATTTTGACAGCTTTTGCATACATTATCTGCGTTTTGTTGCATCCAATGTAGTACATCCGAGTCTCTAGCGGGTTATGAGTTTTTGTTGTTGAATGGATGATAAATGGAAGACTCTTTATTTCTTACGTACATATTTGTCTTATGTTCTCTGTAACTAATGAGCAGAGTTCGTCTATAGCAATTGTATTCGAAGTCATGTATCCGTTTGAATCATGAGATGCGAGTAGGACTAGTTGATATTGAGCTTGCTTACTACAACCGGATTTACAGCAGCCTACGTGCAGGTTCGAAACTAGATCCGGACCGACAAAATTAATCCGGTTCGTGATGTCTCCTCAGATACGACATCTAGACCAGTCGATCCAGCTGTAAATAGGTGACTGACTTATGTGGTTGAGAAGTTAAAGACAACAATGAAGATAACTGACTAACAGCTACAGTTAACAGTTAACTACGGCTTAGTGCATGCAGATTTATCTACATCCCCAACAGTAGGTTGCTGACATGGACCCTACCCTTACGTTTAACCGACTTTCCATGCATGCATTGATTGTTCAACTCTCACAACCCTACAACATAATAGAATTCACTAATGATTTATAAATGTAGATCTTCACTTTGACACGGACGTTGCTATTGTATAAATGGTGTCTTATATATATTTGTCAATCATAGCTCTATAAAGCCACCACAACATTCTCTTTGTTTTTAGGTGTGTATCCTTAACTGCATTGTTGCTCAGATATTTGAATGATGTGTCTCATTACAAGGGTTCCTGATGGTTAAACCCCCCCCCCCCCACACCAAAAAAAAAATATAAAAAATTACACGACAACGAGTCTATCTTCACATGTATTAGAAACTGTGATAACGAGTCTATCTTCACATGTTTTATAAACTGTGATAACGAGTCTATCTTCACGTGTTTTAGACACTGCGATAACGGGTCTATCTTGTTTTAGAAACTGTGATAACGAGTCTATCTTCACGTGTTTTAGACACTGCGATAACGAGTCTATCTTCACGTGTTTTAGAAACTGTGATAACGAGTCTATCTTCACGTGTTTTAGACACTGCGATAACGAGTCTATCTTCACGTGTTTTAGAAACTGTGATAACGAGTCTATCTTCACGTGTTTTAGAAACTCTGTGCCGAACGGAAAATTTGTGTAATTTTGTGACGCCACTTACTGGCGGCACATTCCTTGATACAAAATTGTAAACATGATTGTAAGTTTGTTGGTGATGCAGAAATTCCGTTACAATCACAAGGACTGCCGGATTCGACGATCGCGCGCTAACCACTGGGAGCCACTTCCTATGCGCGCCGTACACTGAGAGGCCCACCCATATAGCCCTCCTAAATAAAATATCTCAACTTCCAACCACTGATTGGTCATTATAGACAAGAAAAATAATTCGCCCGGAAGAAATTGCCTAAATTTCGTTTCGCTTTCTTAGCGAAACTTAACGAAACAATATAAAGTTCTTAGTCTGGTTATTTTGTATTGTATCACAAAATACATCACAAAATACACCACAAAAATAAGCGAGAACTTCGCAACATTTTTGAAAGAAAATAAAAAGGATGTGACTTTATTCGGCTGGGAAGCTTGACCCCATATCAAATAAACAATCCTGAGAATATGTCCCGATACCCAGAAGGTTAACCATCTAGACAGTGGCGTAACGTGTGTCAATGGCGCCCGGGGCGGAATAATAATTTTCCGCCCTTCTGACATGAGAAAAACATGTCAGTGATTGTGAAAGACTGGACGAAAATAAATTTGCCGCCGTCCCGATGATGCCGCCCGGGGCGGTCCGCACCTCCCTTGCTACGCCACTGCATCTAGACACAACACCATCTGCTAATTAAAAACTTCACAAAAATTCCACCAATAAATACAATAAAATGTTTAGCATTATTCGGTTGGTAATTTCACCATATACCAGATGAACAATCAGGAATTTGACCCGTCTACCCGAAAACGTTGCTCACATGCAGCGCTCTACACACAACGCCATCTGCGAATTTAAAAAAAAATAAAACAGATAGGATTATGTTTACTAAATAACCTGCCAAAGTGGGTTCACGTTCCATAACCGCGCACATTCAGAATAGATAAAAAATCTACTTTGAACAAGCAACTAGCACAGTTCTCTGTTAGGAATTAAACCGTTTGCAAATATGTTTTATATAAGAAGATTCCAGTTCCTGAATCTCTAAATCCCGCCGAAGACGGATGTGTTGGGCCATTGGCGCAAATAAAACGGCAACACAACGCATTTCCATTTTCTGGACTACATCCAACTGGAAATCTTGTAGGATCATTGTCCTGTTACAAGAGAAATCCAGTGGGAATTTGAGAATGAACGCTGAAGAAGAAGAAGAATCTCTCAATTTTATTTTTGCGTAATCATTATTTGCAATCGGCGCACATATTTACATTTATCTACTTTAGTCGATTCAAGAAAATACACATAGTGATAATGTATGATGCTATGAAATACCAGCAGAGCCGTAGTTTTAGACTTATACAACTGCTAAAGGGAAAGACCAAGTTCACAAACAAAAGCATTTCACGTCAGGGATTTTTTGTGTGGTAGGGGGTGAGGAAGTGGGGTAACATTACATTTGCTATTTAGTACTAAATGTCTTGTTCTATTTCCCTAAAAGGACCGGGAGAGAGGCGAGGGTTAAATGGAAACCTACCACTTACTTTCATTCAGGAATGAGATTGAAATGTTGAAAATGCGTAAAGAATTGACTTCACTGTACTCGGTTTACCCCATACGTACTCCGTTTTATTCTCAACGAAGTTGCGCGCCGCCTGCTAATAGTATCAGTCACAGCACGTAATCAAAGCGATAATCCACAGAAATCTCTGAAACACAGCACGTAACTTTAAGCAATAATCTACTGAAATCTCTGAAACACAGCACGTAACTTTAAGCGATAATCCAGAGAAATCTCTGACACAAAGCACGTAACGTTAAGCGATTTCCCAGAGAAATATCTGACACAAAGCACGTAACTTTAAGCGATAACCCAGAGAAATATCTGACACAAAGCACGTAACTTTAAGCGATAACCCAGAGAAATCTCTGACACAAAGCACGTAACTTTAAGCGATTATGCACAGAAATCTCTGACACAAACCACGTAACTTTAAGCGATAACCCAGAGAAATCTCTGACACAAAGCACGTAACTTTAAGCGATAACCCAGAGAAATCTCTGACACAAACCACGTAACTTTAAGCGATAACCGAGAGAAATCTCTGACACAAAGCACGTAACTTTAAACGAGAATCGGTATACGACCATGCACAGAATACATCAAGAAACAACACATAAAACGGTTTGGACACCTTATGAGAATGAACCGTAACCAACTACCACCAAGAAAATATAACATAAAATTATCTGGATACACGGCCAGAGGAAGACAGAACAACAAGGATAGATGACATCAAGACAACACTGAACACATACTAATTCTACACAGCCTAGACTACACATATGGACTTGGATAGACAACTAACTCTCCCAATCATCAATCACCCTATTCTCACCATCACGGAATAGACAACAGACAATAGTACATTGACATATCTTGTCCGGTCAATGACCCCAGCTTGACCTGTCACACAGTGCTATAGTGAGTTTCAAAAGTTGCCCATACTTTCCCTTAAATATCTCAATAACCAATTAGCGGAATTTAATGAGATTTTGCATAGCAGTTTACATATTGAACGACATGTGAAATTTATAAATTTTATTTCACCAGGTGTTACCATTTGTATGTGGCGGCAGTTTCCTTAAATGTTAATGTGTAACATTGGAAAATTACTGAATAATTAATTTTTTTCTGTCATTATAGCAGTAATTTTCCAATGACGTAGTCGACGCATTTGACTCAAGTTTACGTTAAAATCACGCGCAGTGTTCATTTCGAGACACAAACAAGTTTGGTTGTATTTCAGATTTCATACCAAATGGTTATGTACAGTAGTTTCATTATTTATGACGCAAACATCTTTAGTGTTTGTGTATATACGTTATATAGACAAATTGCACACTTTTGGTTCAATTATGCTGCAAATATTTCTACATATGGCTTCAAATATGGCTTAACATTTTTAAAACACATGAAAATTTTATGCATATATGTAAAATAGTTGCAGATTTATAAATTTTTAGCATGGGCATGTATTTTGATACACACTATACCATATCTCCATTCATAACTTTCCCTCAGCACAGTCGTATTTCCTTCTTTTCTGTTCTAGCACGAATGGTGCGTTACAAGGAGACGCGTCTACACATTTCAACATTTTAATATTAGGTGATATTAGTTCCAGTGTTGGATAACAGCTCCAAGCAGGAAATAGGTAGTTGGTGTAACACATGGCAAATATCAAAATGAACAAAAATAGGTATAAGTGTTACCAAAATATGTCGATAAAACAACATAACAACGAGACACAATGACAGACGACGTTTTGGCTAAACGCCTTCGTCCGGACAAACAAAATGCCACAGTAAACAAATCTTATATAGAGACCCAAATAATAGTGATAGGAAGGGGAAAATAGTATAGAAAGACAATAACGAAGGGACGAAAAGATAGGAAAAGATTAGGAAGCAAAATTAGAGCAACATCACAGGGGAAAGAGGGTAACAGCCCCAAGCAGGAAATAGATAGATGGGGGTAACACAGGGCAATGGTAAGTAAGGAGGAGAAAGTGCACAGAAAAAGGGCAAATAAATACGACATAATACAAGTACAATGAAATAAATTTAGCAAATTTAAAATACTTAGCTCGATAATAATGTATCGGTAAAAAGGGAAAATGAACTAGAGATGCCAAAGTTAAATAGCAAACAGTAGCCAGTTCCCACCTGTTCACGGGCACAGAGGCGAGAAATACATACTCGGGCAATTAGATTCAATAAAATATGTCAACGGTCGAAACAAAAAGTACAGAAGTTAAGAGAACACGCGGCAAACAAGAATCTGAACGAAAGGCAGAGGCCTGGAAGCCAAAAAAGGGACAAGTATCAGTAACCATGACTTGAACGAAATGGATTATTAAAAACAGATAAAAAGAGTTGAGTGGATTGAGAGAAAGAAGGATAATAAAAAGGTGTAAATAAAGATGCAAGAAAGAGAAGAAATGAAAGTAGTAGATCGACGTGGGCCCCTAAGTAAAACGGAGATACGTCACACAAATAAGAATGCGGAGGTTGATGAAGCCCAAGGGACGCTGGGAGGGCACAGATGGAGGGAAGCGATCACGGAAAAGCGCGTCGTAGGAAGGTATCACAAACGGGGGGGGGCTGATATAGAAAGACGTAAAAAGGAGAAGATGAGGTAGGAGGAAATCATGGATTGATAACATCAAGGAGTGGACTGTGCACGGTATTTCTACAAATCTCCGAATGGCTAAATATACAGTTATTTGCAGAGATTTGTGTGCTGATATGTGCCCCTACAACACTGAAGTGTTATGGTCTTTTATTATTATTACCAAAATGTCAGCTTATTATTACTACTTAAATATCATCTTATTATTATTTTAAAATGTCAGCTTTTTATTACCAATATGTCAGCTTATTATTACCAAAAAGTCAGCTTATTATTACCAAAATATCAGCTTATTATTACCAAAATATCAGCTTATTATTACCAAAATGTCAGCTTATTATTATTACCAAAATGTCAGCATATTATTATTATTACAAAAATGTCAGCCTATTATTATTACCAAAATGTCAGCTTATTATTACCAAAAATTTCAGCTTATTATTACCACCATATCAGCTTATTATTATTACCAAAATATCAGCTTATTATTACCAACATATCAGCTTATTATTATTACGAAATGTCAGCATATTATTATTATTACAAAAATGTCAGCTTATTATTATTACCAAAATGTCAGCTTATTATTACCAAAATGTCAGCTTATTATTATTACCAAAATGTCAGCTTACTGTTACCAAAATGTCAGCATATTATTATTATTATTATTACCAAAATGTCAGCTCATTATTTTTACGAATATATCAGCTTATTATTATTATTACCAAAATGTCAGCTTATTATTATTACCATAATATCAACTTATAGAGATTATGAACGCGTACTGATTATACAATTGCATGCCTAGAATAGTACGCCTTCTGACACTCCAAAACTCAAAGTATTTGTTCCTACTGCAATTCAGAAATCTAGACCATGGAACTCGAATGTTCTAACACTTTGCTAACGTCGCTAATATCTACAAGGAAGTGTTCTACCCATCTGCATGTTCGTTGAAGAATAGAGTCCTGACAACTTCCTGGCTGTTCTTGTCAGATAACCTTAGCCTGCCGCTCTCTGCGAGTACGTTGTCCTAGTTACTGTTATTAATTCTTATTAGAACGTGTTCTCAAGCCCCGCCAGTTGTCACGATGTAGCACGTAGTTCCCCCAGTTGTTACGATGCAGCACGTAGTTCCCACCAGTTGTCACTATGTAGCACGTAGTTCTCCCAGTTGTCATGATGCAGCACGTAGTTCTTGCCAGTTGTCACGATGCAGCACGTAGTTCCCGCCAGTTGTCACGATGTAGCACGTAGTTCTCACCAGTTGTCACGATATCACGTAGTTCCCGCCAGTTGTCACTATGTAGCAATCAGTTCTGAATACTTTCTGCCGCTCTTTTTAGCTTGACTGCGATGTCTATGTTTTTATCCACACTCATTCGACTTTATCAGGATGACCTTTTAAAGTGTCGTCTTTCTACAATATATGCTAACATTTCATCTAAACATCCTTAATTTCTTCTTACAACATTTATGGTAGGTATTATGTTAGTATTCTGTGTTTGCCTGTTGTTCTCCGCTACGATACGGGCAATGAACGATAGGCTCATGATAGTCAAAGTTTGTCACCAGTGTGAACAGCGGCACGTCATCTAGATTTATATAATTCCATACTATGACGTCACAAAATGAGTCGGTCTCACTATTTAGTGTGTGACTTACCATACTGGCATGGTATTGTTACATTTTACCAAAATACTTTTCTTTCCATTTGTATTAAGTTACAGGAGACCACATAATCTCATGTAGTCTTCTATATTGATGCATTTTTCTATCTTTGTCCCTATTTTGATAAAGACATTTCGGACGAAACGTCGGTGTGTTCTGTTGTAAACGCTCTGTAATGCTTACTTTATATTTGCTGTATATGTATCTGTATTCGTGTATTCTATTATGGTGATGCATTATTCTTTATTTGTCGCTATTGTGATAAAGATATTTCGGTCGAAACGTCGATGCTGTTTGCTGCAAAGGCTCTGTAATGATTACTGTATATTTGTTATATATATATATATATCTGTATATAATATTATATGTATATATATATATTAGTGCACTAAGTAATGACCAAGTGCACTAAGCAGTGGTCCAGTGTACAAAGCAAGGACCAAGAGCAAAAGGCATTGATTCAGTGCACTAATTTGCGACCCAGTTTACTTAGATGGGACCAAGTGCACTACGCAGTGACCCAGTTCACTACACAGGAACCAAGTGCAATAAGCAGTGGCCCCGTGCACTAAGCACGGACCCAGTGCACTAAATAGTGACCCAGTGCACTAAGCAGTGACCAAGTGCACTAAGCTGAGACCCAGTGCACTAAGCAGTGATCCAGTGCACTAAGCTGAGACCCAGTGCGCTAAGCTGCGAGCCAACACCTCATCTTTTGCACTAAGGAGATGTCCGTACATGTATAGGTGGGGGTGAGGGGTGGTCTAAAAAAATATTGATATTTGTTGACCAGGGAAGAGTGATTGGGGGTGGGGGGATAACAAAAATTAAAGTCAACAATGCTGAATTTATACACCCAGTTAAATTAATTGAATTTGAATTTCTTTTCTAGAATTGTGACAAAAATCCTGTTGTTTTTCGCACGTTTTCTGCTATCAAAATGTATATGGAGACGGGTGGCGGCCTTTTTTTTTTTACATATTTCAGCGGAAATGGGAGGGGGGTTCATGAAAGTGATTGACAGTTGTTGACATTGCTAGGAATGCGTGTCCAATATTGGCAACACAAATGTCGTAATTTACCGAAAACCCCGAAACATTTAAAATAAAATCCTTAATAAATATAACAAGTTCATGTCAACTCATAAACTAATCGTTTGTTCTATATTTAGAACGGAAAATCTAAAAATGCAGATCGAAGAAGCGGAAATCGAACAATGCATTTACTGTGCTGCGCTGAGAGGAATTTAGTAACACACAGTTGGCGGATATTACGACCTGGAGGGACCCCCTCTAGAGATGACCAATCAGTAGGGTCTATGAGTCACAAAAATCGCTAGCGTACACTCATTCCACATGAGTAATGATGGTTGTACAGCTCGTAACTGAGACAGAAAAGGAAATAATCGCAGTTTTTGTATTTGTTTTCTTTTTGTAAAGTTTATTAAAGGTTAGCAACACACTAAAGGAGACGAAGATGTGTGTTCGGTTCTAGTGTGACCTGGAAATGTTATTTCTGTCAACAGTGAATATATCTACTGGATTTAACCATTAAACAGTGAAAATGTGATAATGTATTCGTGCGCTGTGTTTATTTTCTTAATTTAAAAATAGACCTAGTTTATTTGCGCGGAGGTATACATGACAAAGGTCGTACATCGCTACTGAAAATGCAAGTGATGTTTAAATCTTAGACAGGGCTGCCACAGAGTTGGTACTATTTTAGGCCAAATATTAAGTGAGGAATTAACAAATGAAACCAAATTAATAAATTGCGATTGTTTAATTCTTTAAAATATAGGTCTAATCCTAAATGCCGAAAGTATCACGAGTTTGAATTCAGTGAGATGTATGAAAAATCTCTTTCTAGCGATCGTTCTCAAACTCCTGCTTGAGTTTTCTTGTTGCAGGACAGTGATCCATCTAGAAATGTAATGCAGTTCAAAGAATAAAGATGCGATGTGTCGCAGTTTTATTTACTATAATGAACCCGCACATCCGACTTCGTGTTTTGAAATTATATATATTTAGTATCCAAGAGATTCATTTGCATTAAATTTTATTTTCTGTTTTTCTTCTTCGTGCTTTCTGAAACTCCTGCAGATTGGCAGCATGTAATCCAGAGAATTGAAGCCATTGTTTACAGATTTTCTGCGATATCTGCACCTTTCGTCTTAATACATCCGACTTCAGCATGCCTATATTGTATCCTTAACTCATGGAATAACTTTAAATATCTTGTAGCAAACTCTGCTAAAGAACTTTCTTAGTTGCCTATTACGGCATGAATGGAAGGTTATACCTATATCTATCTATCTATCTATCTATCTATCTATCTGTCTGTCTGTCTGCCTGCCTGTCTGTCTATCACCTCGGGGCTCTCGTAAGCACATGCTCTAGAGTCATAGAGGTTAGAAATTGCTCGAAAGCACTATGTATTACATGTGAGCGTTGCTCGGCCTATGGCAATGTTGAGAACCCCTGGTCTACACTATGTGCCCTATTTGTGAATAGTAAATACAGCCTTCTTGATGACTCATGTGGCTACTACCTGGTTTAACATTGGCTGATGCGCAAATTATAACCATGGGCGCCAATGGAAAAAAACGGGAATTATCGAAGTAGTTATTAAGGAGGCTGGATTTCCAATTAGCCAGTATGTCTTAAAATATAGCAGGCGAAACTTGCAACAGGATAATGACGTTTGCTAATCACTAGAGACACACACATAATCACACACACATAAGACGACGTTTCTATGAAAAGGCCTTTATCAAGAACACATTCAAAACAATACAATGAGTAAGATGGACACTAGTGACGTTCAATTTAACATAGCAGAAGTAAATATAAATAATATAGGCGGCCATGATTCATAATTCTATTGTTATGCTACCATCTGTGTTGTTTAATAAAATAATGTTATTGGAAGTGACGTCTCTATGTTACAAATCTCTCGTCTATACGTTCTTTTTATTGGGTACCAAAGATTGAAAGCAATGATTTTTGTTTGGTAATTTATAAATATGTTTTTTTTAATATGTTGTAAAAGAAATCCAGTGTGCCTTTAGAGCTATCTTTATTGCACAGAAGATAATAAATCTGGTTGCACTGAAGATAACACGATTTTTAAAAAAAACACAAATAAAAAACCGGTGTTTTCTTGTATAATATGCCTATCAATGTATCGATTTTCAAGATTTGATGTCACCAGGTTTAGATCCAGTGATAGGAATTCTATAATCATGAACATTCCCCGAACTTCCCTGATGTATATCTTGGATCTACGTTGGGTAGGCATTGATTAGCTTGCTTGGATCTACATTGTGTAGCCATGGTCATTGTGTAGCTTGCTTGGATCTACGTTAGGTAGTCATTGTTTAGCGTGTTTGGATCTACGTTGGATAGGAATTGAAATAACATTTAGCTTTCCTTGATTCTTGACTGCATAAAACGTCACAGCACAAACTTCTAGACACGTTGACTTATCGCGATTCACTGAAAGGTAAAAAACTAAAGAAAGACGACTTAGGCTCCCCATGTCGCCTAGCACACATGGATAGGACAATACTTAGGCTCCCCATGTCGCCTAGCACACATGGATAGGACAATACTTAGGCTCCCCATGTCGCCTAGCACACATGGATAGGACAATACTTAGACTCCCCATGTCGCCTAGCACACATGGATAGGACAATACTTAGACTCCCCATGTCGCCTAGCACACATGGATAGGACAATACTTAGACTCCCCATGTCGCCTAGCACACATGGATAGGACAATACTTAGGCTCCCCATGTCGCATATCACACATGGATAGGACAATACTTAGGCTCCCCATGTCGCCTAGCACACATGGATAGGACAATACTTAGGCTCCCCATGTCGCCTAGCACACATGGATAGGACAATACTTAGGCTCCCCATGTCGCCTAGCACACATGGATAGGACAATACTTAGGCTCCCCATGTCGCCTAGCACACATGGATAGGACAATACTTAGGCTCCCCATGTCGCCTAGCACACATGGATAGGACAATACTTAGGCTCCCCATGTCGCCTAGCACACATGGATAGGACAATACTTAGGCTCCCCATGTCGCCTAGCACACATGGATAGGACACGACCAAACAGAAAGGTATGGATAATACTATAATTGAAGTAATCGTGGTTTATCTTATGAATCAATTCTCATTAGAAATCTAGAATCAACAGGCGAAGAGGCTTTACATAATTCGACTCGTGTCACCCCATATGTACTCTGCCCTTCACATCGAGGCGACACATCTTATAGCGTCCATATCACATATCTTCATAGCTTGTAACGAAATCCCAAGGTATATCAGAAAAAAAACCTACTTTATAAACAAAATGTCGTGAGCAGGATTCGAACCAGAGACCTTTTGAGCACAAAGCAAACGTCTTAACCACTACGCGCTAAGAACTGACAAATGAGTACACTTTATGGAGTAAATAAATAACTGATAAACACCTTGTATTAACATTCATTAATTATTCCTAACATTTGATCAGAAGGCAAACTTCACCCAAAAAAACTAGCTATAATGGAACGTATGGCCATGTGGTTAGAATGTCGTTTTCACACCCTTGAGGTACTGGGTTCAATCTACGGTTAGTACAAGATCTTTTTTTCGGAGGTACAATCAAAATCTTTCCTCTACATGTCGCGGTATCTGCTATGGCAATGCGGCCTTTATTTCAACTCATAGAAAGCTTCCCTGCACTGCTTCACGGGAAAACATGCAGTAACGAAAACAGAGAAGGAACCGGATGTAAAGTTAGCTTATTAAATGTTCAACAACAAGGAAGGTATTGTTCACAATATCTCTTAGTAATTAAGCAATGACCATCTGCGGTATAGACCTTTGCACGGAATTAATTAGGACGCCTTTCGTTATGTTTTTATTATTGTCATCAATACATCTCCTCCAAAGATATCAACATACAACAATATTTCGCCTTAGAACAGGCCACTGCAGACTGTTGGGCCACCTTTACCGATTGAGGATCTCATACACAGATGAATGTCCATGTGGGTCTGGAACCCAGACTCCGGAGCACATACTTCAGGACTGCTAAACACACAAAGAGCAGGGACAGCAGACCTGGCCAGAGGATACAGATTGGAGGCTAAAGCTATGGGGCAGCCACTCTGACCTGAGACGACGGTGGACTTTGTCGTGACGATGGACCTGACAATATAGCATGACCGAAGTTGCTGAACGCAGAAGAAGAAGAAGAGAAATGATTGTCGTGTTTTCCGTTTGTCCGTTGTTTGAGGACATCTATAAATGTCACAAGAAGAACCCGACGGAGAAATGAAGATGTCAGAAAAGAAATAAATACTATCTCAAGCCACACTACATTGAACGACAGTAAACCAGGTGGTTTGGTCACGTCATAAGAGTGGAACCAATGCAACCAGGCCTTCATGCATGCAACAGCAGAAGATTGAGCTAGATAAGACAATCAAAACCAAGAACTAGACAGGTAGAAATAAAAGAAACCTTAAAGATATATGTGCTGACCCATAGCTAATGCGACCCAATTTGCCAAAGACAAACAACTCCAACATTCGTGCACGATGCTTGATAGCAAAAAGTGAAAATTACAATAAATAAATAGACAGACAAATAGACAGACAAGTGTTTTCTAACGTGGGGCGCACGCCTCACAAGGGGGCAATTTGATAATTCATAGGGGCAATTCGACAATGAGATCGTATTTTCGAATATAAATAAAATATGTATATATTACACAGAAGGCATCAGAATTTTAGAACGATGTAGGTGGGGAATTGTAAAAACAAAAGGTCGGGAAACATTGAGACATAATATTTATATACTTGGAATCTCCTTGGCTATTTCTGGCATGCGACGCTAAGTATATAAATAGTGATCAACAGAAACACGACAATAATAAAAAACGTAACGAAAATAAGGCAGGTTTACTTTCTGTACAGAGGTCTTTTCCCCCCGATGGTCTCGCCTTAGCCCTATAAGTAAAGTCTTCTACAAGGTAACACGTCTTCTATGTCTTAACTATTTAGTATGTTTGCTCTTTCTTTGCTTAGTTCTTTTTTTTCATATGCCACGAGGCCATGCGCATCTTATAATGACACAATCAGTTTAGTGTACCACAGGAACGAAATATGGTCACACATATCTTGCACTAGGAAAGCTATATATTATACTAGCAACCATTAAAAACGTCTCAGCGTAATCTTTTACGTGAGCAACTGCATTTGCTGAATTTACGTGTGCCACTGCATGTGCTGAATTTACGTGTGCCACTAAATGTGCTGAATTTACGTGCGCCACTGCATGTGCTGAATTTACGTGAGTCACTGCATTTATTCAATTTACGTTTGTCACTACATTTGCTGAATTTACGTGTGTCAATACATTTGTTGAATTTACGTGTGTCACTCACTACATGTGCTGAATTTACTTGTGTCACTGCATTTGCTGAATTTACGTGTGCCATTGAATTTTCTGAATTTAAATTAACAAACTATTTTTTGACATTTATGAACCACTTGTTGAATCAAATCTGCGGTATTATGGATGGGATAATGAACAGATGGATGAATGTATAAATAAATGTACAGACACACATATAGAAAATATACAGATATGCTGATAGTGGTTTACCTAATTAATGTAATTTATTCGTTTTCATATAGCGTTGGGTAACATTTTCTTGGTAAACCATTAAAGTACGACTGGGCTGCCACCTGATTTTTTAGGATTTCTTCCCATCATTAAATGTCATGTTCGAACCTGCAAAACACCCCACCACCTCATCTACAGGTAAATTCAAGTAGCAAGCAGAAGATGACATGAAAAATAATTCACGTCTGACATCATCTATAAGCGTGTATCTACACGGAGAACTACAGTATTAGAACACCTCTGCAAGGAATTAATTATGACTTCATTCGTTAGATTTTTTTTTTACTATTGTCGTGATTTCGTTTGTCACTATTTATATACGTGCAGTCGCATGCCAAAAATAGCCAAGGTGACTCCAAGTATATACATAGTTATCAAAGAAAACAACGACAACAATGAAAAACGTAACGAATCAAGTTCTTATTAATCCTGTACAGAGGTCATATTAGTACTGTCAAAGATCGCAATCGTCATCAAGTTCCACAGTCTAGTATATCTAGAGTAGGCGTTGACGCTTTAGGGACAGCCCAGGCTTTAAATATAATTGGCCGTAAAGATATAATTAGAACACAAAAGCCAAACTTTATACATCCGGGAGGAGTGTGACATCGCATGGTTACTATGCATCACTTTCAATAATTTCCCTTACAAATCATGTCAACAAGTCACGAAGTCAACTCAACTGTTACTTTGGTATGTACAAACATTAACGCAATTGTTAACATAGAGTCGCTCAGACAATGGTAATTTTAATCAGTGGTTCTAAATGTGTGCTGTATGCAGCGCCGGATTTAGATTTGATAAGGCCCTAAGATATTTGAGATATGGGGTCCTTTATAAGTCCCAGATATTATATGTAAGTGTTAAATATGATTTTTTTTTGGGGGGGGGGGACGGGGAAGGGGGGGCGAGGGGCCAAGAACGTGGGGGCCCTAAGCTATAGCTTTTTAGCTTATAGGTAAATCCTGCACTGGCCATATGCCCCCTGGTACAGAGATTCTTATAGAATGGCCAGGGATAAAATGTTGAAATTGGAAGGGGTACAGACAATTCAGTGCCCACTGATGGGGGGGGGGAGCTTGAAGATAACTACTTCCATCCATACTCTTACGCTCCTAACCAATCAGGATAGTGGGGGCGCCACAGTGGATACATCAGCTACGACCCTGATAGATTTGGAGACCTGCCAACTAAAATGTAAACATGAACTAGTTTCCAATTTGCGTGAAATCTGTTGGCTGGCCTTTGATATTTTTGGTATGCGACTCTAAGTATGTAAATAGCGACCAATTAAAAGTCAAACAATAATTAAAAACGTAACGAACGAGATCCAAATTAATTCAACTAGAAGCCATGTACTGTCGAGAGCCACGCATCAACACATATAGTCCTCTATCGACGTCTATCTTCAACGATCCGGATAAGAGGAAATATTTTGTTCCGTCCAGTCCTTGATGTTGCACTCCATACGTTTCTTAGTTCCCCTCTACTTCTACCAGCCTCGACTGTTCCATGTAGTATGGTTATTTTTATACAAGGAATCATTTCGATATACATTAATTACGTGAACTCCAGATACGATTTATAAAGATAAAACTGAAGAAACGCCGCCATATAATTAAGATTAATGAAATAATACTTCCTAAACAAACCATCATGTGGAAAGCACACGAAAAAAAGGAAAGTATCTCGCTCTAAATAAACTTTACACATAACAATCAACAAATAAATCTCAATATACGACATAAGCAATATAAAAGAACTACAGAACCATGCAGCGAAGAGCTCAACATGGACAAAAGATGCTATTGCCCAATGTACTTTCGTCGGCTCAAAAGGAACTAATTAAAAAGTTAACTCGCTTACTAACTAGTTAGCTAACTAACATATTAATTAAATAACTAAAAAACTAGCTTTTTAACTAACTCGCTAACTAGCTTACTAACTAATTAAATAGCTTACTAACTAGCTACCTTACTAACTAGTTTGCTAATTAACTAACAAGTACACTACTAACGAACCAACTAGACTACTAACTAGCTAACGAACTAGCTTATTAACTAACTGACTATCTTACTAATTAACTAACTACTACTAACTAACTAACAAGCTTACTAACAAACTAGCTTACTAATTAATTAGCTTAATAAATAATCACCTAGCTTACTAACTTACTAGCTAATTGACTAACTTACTAACTAACCTACTAACTAACTAGAGCATAAGAACGTTCGGTAATTTGCACAAAAAGTCAATAACCTATTGTTATGTTAGACACCAGGGGGCTACGGAAAGAAATGCATCAAAAACAGGGCAACAGGCCAAGTAAGGTTGAAAAAAGCTTATCAAATTCAGGACAATCCATTTTTATTTTCATGCCCTCCTACCCCTCCCCCTGAGGCTAAACATATTTGTTGACTATCTCAACGACTATAGTTCAGTCTCCTATCCGCCTTGATTTCCCTAGATGGGTCGATGCCTTCCCCCTCCAATTTTCAAATTCAATGTTCATTAACAAATCGCTGTGGCCAGGTGGGGAGCCATATGTTGAGAACCTCTGAAATGTATATATATCTATTAATAAATATATATATATATATATAAAATGTCCTGTACTTGTACAATTTTTTTTTCCACGAGTATAACTGAAAAGAATAGAAGGACTGCTTACCTTACAAGCATGTCCGAGGAGGCGACAAACAAGGGTTGTGTGATGGAATTTGTTGTCCGTTACTATATAGGGTCAGAGTGACGCTGAAGTTATGCTGAAGTCAGATGTATACCCCGCCGAAGACAGAAGTGTTGGGCCATTTGCATAAAGAAGATGGATTTCAATTCTTCAGAATACATCATGCTGGTAATCTAGTAGGACTTTAGTACAAGAGAGTGCCGGTGGAAGTTTGAGAACGAGCGCTGAAGAAGATCTGTCAAGATGAAAGGCGCAGATATTGCACAGAAGCTATAAACTATGGTACAATGCACTGTGTTCTTTTTAGTAATCCCGTTAATTGTTGAAATATGAGAGAGGGTACAGAACAAGAACAAAAAGCTGAAAAAATGTATGAAATAAGAGAGTGTCAAATCCTTCTCTAAAATGAACCTTCGTGCTGAGCTCACGCCGTTTCACTATCTTAGTGTATCTGACTTCCTCCGCGTTTTCCATTGGCTGGCGATGTTAGGTGCACGCACTGCGACTAATAGGTAAAAGTACAGAATAGTTCTCTGCTGTGCTCAAATTTAACTATCCAACGTCATGGATTCCCGTGTAACACCAATCAAAATAATGGCTGCTGTGACGTCACATCCGACAATCCCACAGTTCAACTCTAGACACAGACGAACTTAAGCATAATCTGTTAGTTTTCCAATTTACACATTTTTTACAATATATTTCTAATTTTACAATTAGAAATATTATTTATAATCTTAACTTTACTCTAAGTACTTACCAGTAAGCTTGCCAAATCACACAACAAATGTCAGGTAACACCTCTAAACTAGGACAAAGGTCACAGTGAAGAACTATACTGTACTTGCACCCGACTAATAATTATCAGTTTCGTCAGCCAAGATGAGTGACTCTGCGTTAGATCAGTATACAGGACGCTTCTTGTGAAGAGCTTGTTATGCACTAAAAAATGGGAAATCCCAGCTATCTATTTTGGTAACATGATCATAAGACTTTTTTCGTGACGCCGTAACATTTCCTTATACACACTTAGATGGCCGTGCTCAAACGCAAAGAGTGCATGGTTACAAATACAAAAGTAGGCCATTGTAAAACTCGAATCAGTTCAAATCGTACAGTGAAAATATGAACTCCCTACATTTATACACAGCTATAATCGTGTGTTATGACCCTATTTATTACCAACACCTAGTTAATATATCACGTGCCGACGCTCTGTGTAGTGTGTACATTTTGGATTAAGAAGGAAACAGGACAGATTGTTGACAGATGTGAATAGGGAAATTGACAACTTTTTGTGTGATGTGTGAATTTCGGAATTATTATTGTTCGTAATATTGATACAAGAATTGAGTGTTTACAAAGGGCGTATCTGTGTTGTGTTTTTACCGATAGGAATTCAATTTACGCCTACAGATATGGTAAGTTTTCTGTTGTAGTGTTTTAAACGTCAATGTGATCTTTAGTTTTGCATATATTTTATCATCATTTGCAATAAGTAGACATGGTGATACTTGTTCAGTGCGTGACGGATTCTTCATAAAGTAATAATAATACTACTACAATTGAACTATCTTCAGCTGTAGTAAGTACTTACTGTATTTTTTAATATGTTTTATTTTATTTAACCGCAACTACTAGCAACAAGAGACGAAACTAGTAAATTTGGGTGCGTCTGAACAAACTTGTCATTTACATAAACAAACTTTATTTCTGTCGCGACACCCTTCGTAATTTATGTAATCGTTTTGTACTGGTCGCCTCTGTCTAGTTTCTGTCATTTGAGTAATACAACGGAAACCCGTTAAAACAACTTGGTCCGGACCGATGAAATATATATATATGTAATAGGTCCTAACTGATAGGGTCTAATTCGCTATAAGATATCCTACTGTACACTGATAGGGCCTAATTCGCTATAAGATATCCTACTGTACACAATCAAGGATTTGAGGATTTTGAAATGTGTTGTTAAATAGGATCATTTGTTATAAAAGGATGCGCAATAGAGGGATTCAACTGTATATAGCCATATTTTGTACCGTGACATTTGGAAATAGAAGGGGAAAAAATGGAAAATTTACTCATAACATTTATTAACGCCATAGGGGTGTGAGATGTTAATAATCTCACATTTCAGTGACTCAGCTATATGAGGGCGGTAGCCTTCTCCTCTCTCTCTCTCTCTCTCTCTCTCACTCTCACACACAAATAGAAGGCCAACAAGTACAGTAAAAACAAGCCTGTGTACGTTGTGTTTACTAATATTTCCATGAATTTCGTTGGTCTGCGTTTACAAGCGACACAAAGTATAGGCGTACGCAGCGATCAACGAAAAGCTCGACAAAAATGAAAATCATGACATCGTGATTCTGCTCCATGGTCGTTTATTGACTAAAAACACAAGTGTTGGTTTGTCTCTATGAGATTTACATCAGTTTTGTACATTGGGAAGATACTGTAGATACATGTGTAAAATGTAGATATATATGTAAAATGTAGATATATATGTAAAATGTAGATATATATGTAAAATGTAGATACATGTGTAAAATGTAGATATATATGTAAAATGTAGATATATATGTAAAATGTAGATATATATGTAAAATGTAGATATATATGTAAAATGTAGATATATATGTAAAATGTAGATATATATGTAAAATGTAGATATATATGTAAAATGTAGATACATGTGTAAAATGTAGATATATATGTAAAATGTAGATATGTGTTTAATATAGGCATATGTGTATAATGTAGGAATATGTGTATATATATATATTATATATTTCGGCACGTGTATGGTCTAAAAAAATTTAAAAGAATAAACAATTTCTTCCAGTTCGTCTACATTCATTCTCAAATTCCTACAGATTAGCAGGATGTAGTCAAGAGAACGGAATGCGTTTTGTGAAGGTTTACAGTTGTGCTGCAATATATGCCATTTGTGGTCTGACATATACGAGTTCAGCACTGCTCGTGTGTCACCTTGATCCTATACGGGATGGGACAGCCAAATCTATGTCACAATAATGTTAATCGCCTTTTGCGACATGCAGGGAAGGTACACAGTGTTGCTATTCTTTGTTCCTCTTTCAGGCTCCGGCAACACGCGGGTGATCCGTATCTGTAAAAACTGTATTCAGGAATAATTGTCATTGAAGATACTGATTATCCTGTTATTGAACAGCAGATAGCGAGTTGTTTTTAGAGGGACACAGCACAGATGGGGAATACGCATACATTTAAGTCAATCCTCATAAGGTAGGAAAACGTGTTGTAGCTAGTTGACAGTGAGCTTGCTTGCTATCACTGGATAACAGTGTGCCAGGTTCCAAGCCATGTCCTGAAACAAATGTGATTTCTCGCTCGAAACGACCACTGCTCCAATCGACTCAACTGTAAATGAGTACTTGACGCATGAGTTAGGAGAGGTAAAGACAGCAAGGAAGAGAACTGGTCACCCTACCTAATAGTTGCTGTGGCTTAGTACATGAACAGTTTTCTTCATCCCCAACCTGAAGTTGCTGTCATGGGATTAACCTTTACTGTTTACACAAGGAAGCAAACGCCCTGTTTTACGTTTGCTACCCAAATTCAAGTTAGACAGAGGCAGGTGGAATTCATGAACAACTCCCTTTTTTTAGTTCCTTGATCTAAAGTATCACTCCCATATTAAATAAAAATCTTTTGTGGCAGACCCTGTCAATTATTGAAATGATCGAAATTGCAATGTGTTATGTTAATCTTCCTGTCTAATCATGTGAATGTTCGATGGAATGATTGGTTGACTTGCATTGCTACTGTGTCTAGTAATAGAACAAGTAAATCATGTTGAGCTGCCATTTTGAAACATCTTACCAAAAACGACACAAACAAATGAACTTAATGAGAGTCATGATTACCTTTCAGTGTTCAGAATAAAGGAACTGATCTTGAAATGCACCGTTGCCAGACAAGAGTGCTTCCTTTGGCTTAGAAGAATCAGCTTAGAAGAATCAGCTTGGAAGAATCAGCGTGAAAAAAAATGAACGGAACTGTCAGCAATTATGGCCTATATCTGGAGTGATATAAACACATTTAACTGGCGTGACTGGACCCAGAGACCTAGGAGCCATGGGAAATCAACATAATAGGGTCCACCTTGTGGGTGGTTGGTTGGTTGCTGATTCAGCGGCCCATGGGCTCATGTCCTTTGACCCAATGCCATTAATGTCTGGCATTTGACTCTTTCAGCACCTCCTCGTTTGTATGTCTAGCTGTCCTTGGAACTTTGAGCATTCTTCTAAAGAATCACATTTCTGGTGCCTTTAATGTTTACACTATGCTGTTATTTTAAATTGTTCAAGACTCGCATCCATATGTTGAGGTCATCTGCGAATATGCCGATGACACAAATTATGTGACAGATCAGTCACCCACCACCTGGGGTACAAATGGGCGTTTACTGCCAGATCACAAGGAAGAACAGTACACGAAGAAAATGGAACCTTTACCGCAACAACATGGAGTCCAACGTTGAAGTATTTACCGCAACTCGCAAACACTAAACTGGCTGGAATCGCAAGCCTATTCCCATGCGTGCATACTAAGTGACTCAATGCATATGATTCAGAAAGTCAAAATTCGTGATGTGCGTAGATAGGACCGTAGGTATCATTGCTTTAAGAAGGATTAACATTTTTATTTGTAATATCATTTGTCCGTTGTCATGTGTAAATTTCACTTTTCGAACGGTAACTAAGACTTTGTGGAAACTCTCCAAGGGAGGTTTTTACCAAGCAAAAAGTCGGTAAAAACGTTTTCATATTACTAAAAGTCAAGTTCGGATTTACTGGGTGGGGGGGGGGGGTTAGACCCCAATCCCCCTCCCCTTATATACTGGACTGAAGGGGATGGGTGGAGTCATTCGAGAGAGCTAAATTGTTGTTCTCAAACAGAAAAATTACGCTATTCTTTGTTCCAGGACACACGGGTGTAGAGGAAAACTAACGGGCCGATTAATTAGACTAGACTTGCCACCATAACAGATGATCAGCCTATAAATCGAGCAGACATCATCAGAGTGCTTTTCCTGATTTCGCACGATCAGAAAATTTTGATATAAATGAGCATGAGTCACTATAGAGAATACGCGATTTGGGCGAAGTGATCAATAGAGAATATCTAACAATGATTTCAAAAGGAGCAGTGAATCAACATAGAACCGGAACCATCAGCCGTTAATACCCTGAGAGATTGACTGAAGCAGAGATCCAATTGCCTGCGAACATGTTCGAAGTCCGAAGAGGATAATCAACATTTTTAGAAAATTGAAAATGACATTTTGACATAAGAAGCATAAAAAAAGCGTACACCTACTCTTTACTTTTGAGAGGTTTCCCCAATCAATATCAAATTCTGTCAAGGAAGAACTGATATTATTTTAAAGGCAACATTTCCAGTGATTGCAAAATTCACATCTATAGTTTCATTTCCATTTTCCTTTAGCGATAACGTTAGCGCATAGGGCAAAGGTCAGATCTCTCCAATTCTGTCTGTTCAAAACTATTCTCTGCAGTTGCTTGAATAGTATGTACACTATTTGTTTTACTTTCTCTAAGTGTTACATCTACAGTATTAATAGACAAATTTAAGGGTATGGTCAACTGACAACAATGTGCCTGTGGAATATGCTGTTACGAGGACCAGCGATTTGATAGATAGATTGATTAAAGGTTCAAAAGTCGCAGAGGATTAACTTCACTGTACTCGGTTTCCCATATATACTCCGCTACTCTCAACCAAGCGACACGCCGCCTGCCGAGATAGGTCTGGTCATGGTCCGGTGGTTCAACTTCGCGTCTATTAATTAAATAAATGCATGAATATATTTAATAATCTGATCATATATCACTAGAAATCAAGCTAAAAGTAGGATTTACCCCAGTCCGGAGCCCCCTCCCCCACATCACAGCCACCATCGCACTGAAAATGATAAATTTCTCATTTGAATAAACCCACCCCCTTACTAACAACATAACTTCAGCCATGCTCATAATCCGAAACTTGAACTCATCAGTTCAAATAGTCTTAATGGAATCCTGACACTCGGTGGACAAGGCCGGATCAGACAAACAAATCAGGATACCAGATACAAAAGGGATTCATGGCATGAACATAAAAGAGGTGGAAGTATTGAAAAGGAATCGAGACTCTCTATGAGGTTGTCATAGATGAAATGTTCTGTTTGGATGAGTCATCATTGTCAGTGCCAGAACTAGAGTTATTAATAAGTTTCTTGGAGTTTGACATTGTCGCTGTCATACAGTTCACCTATTGAAATCTGGATATGGGAATTACCGAAATCATAATAATAATAATAATAATTGTGTTAATAAAAATGTTTATCATCTTTATATTCGCCATCTTCATCATCCTCACCATCATCATTCACAGCGTCATCATCATCATCATATTTTGGCCCGTGATTCCGTATGGTAAATATGTTCATCTTTTGCCCTGCAGATACCTTAAAATAAAACATAATTCATTATATTTGTCATACTATTTCTTTTATATGCTTCATCTAAATATTTCTTGTTGTTTATAATCTAAACTTCCGTCTCAAATCTTGTTGTTTATAATCTAAATTTCCGTCTCAAATCTTGTTGTTTATAATCTAAACTTCCGTCTCAAATCTTGTTGTTTATAATCTAAACTTCCGTCTCAAATCTTGTTGTTTATAATCTAAACTTCCGTCTCAAATCTTGTTGTTTATAATCTAAACTTCCGTCTCAAATCTTGTTTATAATCTAAACTTCCGTCTCAAATCTTGTTGTTTATAATCTAAACTTCCGTCTCAAATCTTGTTGTTTATAATCTAAACTTCCGTCTCAAATCTTGTTGTTTATAATCTAAACTTCCGTCTCAAATCTTGTTGTTTATAATCTAAACTTCAGACTCAAGTCTCCTAATTCAGTGTTATAGGATTAATTTCATTTCTTCAATAATATCCGCATCTGACACTGATAAAATAGTCTTGGAATCAGATATAATTTATGATTAACCACTTTTTGGTTTTCAGTGGGATTGTTGTTTCAAGATTGAGATAAGTTCAATCAATAAACCCATAACCCTTCAGGGTTTATAGGGGTACCACATTGGATGCTTCAGCACACAGAGTCCTCCAGCGAATTCTATCCTCAGCGATGCGGATGAGTGTGGAAATATCTAGCCCTGTCCATTCCTTGATGTTGTCTGTCCATGTCTTTATTTGCCCTCCTCTGCTTCTTCCATCCTCGACAGTTCCCTGCAGTATTGTTTTTGACAAGGAATCGTGCCTGCATACATGTCCGAACCATGCTAGTTTTCGTCGTTTCACTATTGAAAGCAATGGCTTCTGGACACCTGCACACATCTCTACTTTATTTCTTACGTACACATTGGTCTTATGTTCCCTATAGGAAAGTCGTAGAATTCTTCTGTAGCATTTATACTCGAAAGCATGTAATCTTCTCTCCATGTCCGCAGTGAGTGTCCAACTCTCACAACCATACAACACAACAGAAAGCACCAGCGACCTATACAGTTTGATTTTCACTCCAACACTGATGTTGCTTTTCCAAATCACAGTTAGCCTTGACAAGGACGCTAAAGCCATCTCCAGCCTTATTTTTAGTTCTACTTTGCATTTACCATCGCTGCATATACTGGTGAGATAAGTTATTAATTCTTGAATGTCCTCCAGTTGTTGTTTCAAGATTGGGATACGTTGATAATCTTCGCCCCATCCAAATAATCACATGTCCTCATTCCTCAACGCAGGGCTCATTCCTAATCACGCGTTGAAAGAAAAGTATATAAGTATGTATCTTTAAAGAAAAACCTTTTACGGGAATACTAGTCCCATTGCTTCATAGCAGATCACATTCTTCTTCTTCTTTCGTTCACTTGAAACATGTCTATATCTGTAATTCTGTCTCCTTAATAAAACTCACTGTCTTTTGTAGTTCATACAGTGTCCCATAGAGCTTTGATTCCAGTGTTGTTTCCTCTGGCCAATATGTCTGCATCAGCGTTTCATGCTCAGAACACTCTTGAAGTATATGTTTGGCACTCTGTGCTGCCTGTCCACATGTACACATGGCCGTGTTGCCAATCTATAGCAGATCACATATATTATTCACTGAATCTCAGTTCAGATACATGTATCTGTCAACCGTACAGAGCTAAAGCAGGTCTCTGAGTTCCAGTATTTAGGAAACGTTCTTACAAAGCAGATGCACCCAACTGCAGAACCAAATGACCCCTACCATCAAATGTCACGCAAGGAACAAATCATCATCTTCAGACTACGAACTGACCACAACAGTCTGAGAAGTCACATGTTCCGAAAGCTGAAGATTGGTGAGACACACCTGTGCAACTGTGGACTGAGCCCAGAAACAGCAGAACACATTCTTCAAGCCTGTCAACTCGACCAAGAAGAGAGGGAGAAAATATAGCCTACTGAGACGGCACTACTTCCAGACTTGAGGAGTTTCATGGTTGACCTGAAGCGAATCACACAATTCATTGAAGCTATTGACACTAACCTGATATCTGACTGAAGAACGATGAAGAAGAAGAATATTCGTGTACAAAGTGGGGGTGGAGCAAGCTATACAAGTTGAAAATCTGATCTAGAACAGTGAATATTGTCCTCTCTACCATGTCCCGCATCAAATATAGACCCCTCAACAAAAAAAATAAACACGACTGCATTGGGAAGTTTTTGATGATTGTCGTGATTTTCGTTGGTCACTATGTATATACACTGTGTCGCTTGTAAAAAAAAGGCCATGGCCGACCAACGAAATTCATGGAAATATTTAAAAATCAGATTTCGAGACAAGTTTACTTTCTATACGCAGTCCTTTACTGGAGCTTTGTCAAGATCACATGCCTACACTGTCGAGAACTTTTATGGCTACAGTAAAGCTTATCAGTCAGTTACAATCTTATAGACAAGGTTATAATTCTAACTGCATTTTGTAAGTGGATGTAACAAATTGTTATCACCACTTGTGAAACACGAACATCAGTAAAGACAATAACATATATTCTCCTTTTGTATTCTGGCAGTTTTCGGTTTATTTGTTTCGTCTCTGTCCTTCCAGATTTTATGTATCTCCTTCCGGACTTCCGGCATTTGTGTTGTTATTTGTTACCGTGACGTGTTCGTGGTAGTAATATATGATACAAAAAACGGGAACATGCAAGAAGTAGGCCACACTACTGGACAGTGATAACGAATGATTATGTAAAATCTGTCATAATGCAATTGCATAACTTCCGTAAAAGAAGCGAATAAGAGAATTAGGGAGAGTGTCACCCGGCAATTTTTAGTGATTGATATGAAAGGCGACAAAAGACGTGTCGTGGTCAGGATCAAGATGACTCCGTCCGGCTTTGTGGTACAGATCACGCCTGTGACAGCGAAGGTACCGGGTTCGAATCCCACCACACTGAATTGTGTACCCGGACCGTTCGGAAAACAATGGTAGACTGTGTCATGTGACGTATTCCTTCCAGAACGTTGTCATCCCAATGAACTCTCTGAACCCCTCTCTGTCTTGGGCGATGTGGTTTGCATTTTCTATCGATATATTCATGTTATATTTAATGTCGTCAGTCCATCGTCTTCTTGGGCTGCCCTTTCTCCTCCCCCCAGGAACTCTTCCCTCCATTATTTGTCTTTCTTAACAGTTAATGGTAAACTACTGAACGCAGTTATATTACCTAGAAAATCACTACATAAAATAATTTTTGGGCTGATGGCTACATCTCGAATTTCATACTCTACCAATTTATTTTAATAAATACCATAATGAACTGTACCACTTGAAATATAACAGAAAAGTTGAGCCCAAAGAAGATTATGGACAATACGAAGTTTGTGAACACATGATGATAGTGTTCCTTCGCACGCGAAGATGAGCATCTCATTAAAACAATGTCAAGTTAGGTTTATTTATTTGCAAGTCTTCAGATGTCTGAGTCCAATCTGGACTCTGGATAACCTGGATAAGCCAATGAAAATCAAGGGAATAATGAAATTAGTCTTTCAAGAAGGCTTGATGTCTTATTTGTCTTCTTAAATGTCTGTGAGTCACTCTAAAGATCCAGTAAGCTGGACAGTATTCTTTAGATAGAGAATCGAGATTCACCGAAGATGGATGTGTCGGGCCGTTGGCGCAAATAAAACGCCGGCACAACGCATTTCCATTCTCTGGACTACTTCCTCCTGGAAATCTAATAGGATCATGGTCCTGTTGCAAGAGAGATCCAATGGGAGTTTGAGAATGAACGCTGAAGAAGAATCAAGAAATAAAACTTCCCGATACTATAAATGCGAGGGCTGGGGTAACACAGGGCAAATGTAAAAAGTTAACGGAAATAGGTATAATTGTTACTAGCATGTTTTACATCTAAAAAGCATGTGATGTGTTGGAGACACTTCAACACAACACGGAAGTAAAATGTGCGGCTTGTCTGCATATATGTCATATCAGCGATGTTCTACTTTATTTTTTTCAATATGTGATAGCTTACACAATAATAATTTTTTTTTTTTTTGCATTTCATGCGTGACATTGTGAAGTGCAATCTCTAGTATGTACACGCGGTATTTTTTTCACTGAAAGTGACATCTGATGTGTTCTTGTTTGTTGCTTTTTAGCATCGACGAGAGTTTTTCACGCCCTACTTAACAAACTGTATTGGTTGTCATTTCAGTCATAGCTGTGAACTTCGACGATATAACAACTGTTGGCTAATAAGAAATCAAATTTCTTAAAGGATTCATGTGACTTTTCCCGTGAAGTTTATTGGCTGTCGACAATAAGTATAATAATAGTGGACCAATGAGAAACAAGAGAACAGTCAAATTGCGTCATTTTAGAAAGATGATCAGGATGAGTCCGCAGGATTGGGACATCGAAGGACTAGTTTAAACCGTGGACATGGATTGAAGCAATCTATTAGGTTCTTTTATGATTTATTTTGGTACAACTTATACCTATTTTTGTGCATTTTGGTATTTGCCCTCTATTACCCCAGCTACCCGTTTCCTGTTTAGGGCTATTACCTGATACTGAAACAGGTATCGTTTGACATGGATTGGCTATCACTATCTACCAAAGAGGTTCTGAAACGCCTCATGATGATGTTCGTCCGTCGTGATCGACGATGACCAAAAACTCAACCATAATAATAATAACAATAAATAATAAAATAATAAAGTTAATAGTGCATTTTTAAATGACTAGCAAGTCCAATGCGCGCACAAAATGTTCTTTTACAGAATTGACAACAATAGAAGGTATCTGTGTGAGGTTGAGATGTTTTTTTCTTTTCTACGTGTCCGCTTCTGTCTTGCAGTTTCTTGTCTGAATTCTTCCGCCGCTAGTGATCCCGTTCTAATGCTGTAACGCCAAGCCGTGAACATTCCATGAACCAACTAGGATTGATTCACACTTTGTTCTCTTCATATTTAATTAATAAAGATAAATAAATAAATGGGTTGAGAAATGACTAGCGCTGAAGTTGGTTTATAGTGTGGAAGAGTTGCGCTAATCGTCAACCACACTCTCTCTCCTGAGTTTTATCTAAACGAAACGCCTCATACAGCGAGCACCGCTCCTATTTAATCATAATCGCGACCTTTTACTACAGCAAGATGCTCGCGAGCACCAGTCTTTATGAGTGCAGCAATGTGCTCGCTAGCACGTGTCTTTGCGAGAGCAACAAGGTACTCGCGAACATCAGGTTAAGAACGCTTGGTCTAGAATACAAGACCTACGAGCTAATGGGAAAATCAAAACTACTAACTCATTTAATTATTGCTGTAATTTTTATTGGTGACTATAATTATAATTTGTATGGCAGCCAATAAAAATCAAGTAAATAGTCAAACGAGTAATATTTACAGGATTTATTTTCCCATTAGCCAATATGTCTTATAATCCAGGGGTCACGAATTCATAGTCGTTATATCGAGACAATTGACTATAAGAGAACTGACGCGGCTCAGTGAGACATGTCAAGATGAACAAAAATATGTGGAAGTGTTACCAAAATAAGACATAAAACAACCTAACAACGAGATACATTGACAGACTGATTAATTCTGATTTCGACTAATTCTGGATTACTACACCTTTGAAGCGGACTAGTGTTGGCAACCTTCGTTGCGGAGACCGCACTTAATAAAGTGGACTTACCTGTTCTTACAAGCAACGTTACTTTTACCCCCCAAAAAAATATAATAAAGGTAAAAGATCATCAAGATAACACAGGTAAACATAAACACTGCCGGCTGAAGTAGACGTCGGGAGGCCGTTGGATGGCGTGTAGAAAAACATCGTAATTATCTTTGCAGCGTGTGGAAGGTGCTTACGTAACCTAAGAGAACGTAATGGGTAATCAAAGGCACCTGTTGTGTAAATTAGCTAAGATTCAGAAGTAGATAGCAGAAGCTCAGACTGCTTTGACAAGAATAGACATGGCAAAAGAACAGACATTGGAATAGTTGTAGTTATAGTTAGTTATACGGCAAGCGCACTAATTCGGCCCGCTAAGGCATTCCATTCTGGCCCACAAGACTGATGTAAATGTGCTATTTGTTTTGGCCCGAAAGCTCAGAAAACAATACTTGAAGATCAAAAGGAATAAATGAAAAGGTTCAATGAAATGTAACAAAAACGTTACCATGAAGATTTTAAAAAAGCGATTTATATTTTTGGAAAAAGAAATACCGAAAATTTCGAAAATTCCGTTTTCATAAATCCAATCCCGGTATTTTGAAGCAGACGTTGTTAGTCCGGTATCCAGGTAAGGGCGATTGGTGTAATAATTATTGTACTGCAGAAAATTCTTTGAATAGCGGTCATCGGATATATCTCTGACCGGCAGCTGCACGACCTTGTCTCTGGGCTGGAGATCACATTACAATTCACTGATGAAAACCATATCAGCTATTTACTTCGGCTAGAGAGCGAGGAAGAAGAAGAACATGAATAACTGTCTTCTACTTTCGTGGCAACACTGAAACATACCTCACAAGAAAGTGAATCACGGGAGAAAAAGCGGATAGCAACTGCTCTAAGCATATTTAAGTATAATCTATCTCTTGGTGCATATGATTCACAATTAAACGATTTCTTGCAAAATAACAAACTCTCAAGTCAACTAGATGGTCGTATGATTGATTCAACCAGATGGTCGTATGATTGATTCAACCAGATGGTCGTATGATTTATTCAACAAGATAGTCGTATGATTGATTCAACCAGATGGTCGTATGATTTATTCAACAAGATAGTCGTATGATTGATTCCAACTGATAGTTGTATGATTGATTCAACCAGATGGTCGTATTATTGATTCAACCAGATGGTCGTATGATTGATCCAACCAGATGGTCGTATGATTTATTCAATTGGATCTGTAGTTACTAAATGGAATGTTAGCGTTGGCAGAGATTTGTCAATGCACCAAAAAATGGTGAACTCTAGTTCTGTTAAGACATCTCGCACGTCTACGCTAATATAAGCTATATGTTTTTAATTTTTCTTGTATAAATGTGTGAAATTCACTGATTTGTTCATTCACTGTAGGTTCACTTACCTTTACAACTCTCGATCTATGCCTCTTTTCAGAACCAGTCGCCAAAAGGCCGTATTACCGGGAGCAGGGCTAAAAGTATGGCCAGTGTCGGAGGGTCAAGTCGAAAAGGTAGTATCATGACTGGGGGAGGATTCATTCGGGTTAAACTTCTGCAAACCGATCTGATGTCAGGTTCGGATCCAGAAAACCCGTACCTGGCGATCAACGTAAAGGAAGCAGTGGACATTCCAGGTGAGTTATTAGGGACCATGTAATACCATTTGACTAAATATTGAAACAGGAAGGGATGCAATTTTACAAATGGCAAAACCATATTTAATCAACGTTTCAACTAGAAAGACTTTATCAAATAAACAACACAAGACATAAAATGGAAAAAAACATGGTACTAGTCCAACAAGCATCACATCATGTGTCGTTACTGAATATTTTCCAAATAGTAGTAAGCATATGAGGGATATACGAAATAGTTTTTTGTAGTTGGACATATAATGCCATTCGACGTCTCGCTCTGTTTTATATTACATCGATAATAGGTAATAGCCGTAGCAAAGTTGTAATCCAACAAGAGGAACACACATGATTAAAATCACAGTTCGACGTTTCGACCTCAAGGCATCTGTGCTTATTCGTTAGTTATGTTGTGATCTTGACTATACCCATCGAGTTTGTTGTTATAGTTATACTCTTCCCCATTTCCGAATTTATCATTTCTAACCATTATTATATGAACCTGTGGGCAGTGCTATTTCTTATTCGTCGTGTGCTCTGTTGTGTTCTTTATTAAGGCCTTTTGATAGAAACGTCGATTTATGTGTGTGTTATCATGCGAGTCAGTTGGATCAGGTTGAGAGAGTATAGTGTACGAATCGCGCAACTTCTCCACACTTTAAACAAAATTTAGCGTTAGTCATTACAGTTCCAAGCACGCATAGCACTCATTAGTCACAGTCGGGTACACTGTAGACATTTACAGTTGGGTACACTACAGACATTCACAGTCGGGTACACTGCAGACATTATCATCTTCATCATCATCAAAGTTCAGCTGACAGCTCATCGTCAACGTCGATGAACGAACAGCATTACCAGCGAGTAGCAGACTTTCTTTACCCTATTCCCAGTTTCGTGTGTTGTATTACAGGGCTGTAACAAACTTTGTTCAATGTATTACAGGGCTGTAACAAACTTTGTTCAATGTATTACAGGGCTGTAACAAACTTTGTTCAATGTATTACAGGGCTGTAACAAACTTTGTTCAATGTATTACAGGGCTGTAACAAACTTTATTCAATGTTTCTCCGTGTAAATGATTGCTCCCGAGAACATATTGTTACAAAACTCAGTAATATATAGTTAATAACATGCAAGGATAGATTTTTAATGAGTGAGAAGAACGTATAGTTAACAAGGTACAAGAACAAAAAGCTAACAAGATACTAGAACATATAGTTAGCATGATACAAAAACGTATAGTTAGCAAAATTGAAGATAATATCATTAGTACAATGCAAGAACATATAGTTAACAAGATAAAGGATCATATAGTTAACAATATATAAGATCAGCATTTAGTTATAAAGATGCACAAGCGTATAATTAGCACCGTAGAAGATAACATAGATAACAAGATAGAACATATAGATAACAAGATAGAACATATAGATAACATGATATTAGATCATAAGGTAACAAGATAAGAGACCACATAGATAGGAAAGTAGACGATTATGTAGATAGCAAAAAGATCATATAGATAAAAGATAGACCATGTTGACAGGAAGATAGATCATATAGATAACACGATAACATATAGTATAGATAACAATATAGATAGTATAGATAACAATATATAATCGCAAAGACAACAAATACGAATGTATGAAGTAAATAGACGCCATGTGCTTTGTTATGTTGACACTATATTTGATTTGTCTTGTGTTTGTTATGTTGACACTATATCTGATTTGTCTTGTGTTTGTTATGTTGACACTATGTTTGATTTGTCTTGTGTTTGTTATGTTGACACTATATTTGATTCGTCTTGTTTTTTATTTCATATATTTAATGTGTTAACTATAACAATTTCTCCGGAGTGTTGCCGGGCCTGAAAATGGAGCAAAGAATAGCGACACTGTTACCAGACATATTCGTCGTAAAATGCCACTAATAAGATATAGTGGGCAGAGTGGACTCTCTCATCCCGTAGAGGAACAAAGTAACCCAGAAATTGAACTGAAGTCTGATGTGTCATGCCAAAATTGCGCAGTTATCGCAACCATACTGTAAACTATAACACAAAACATTTCATTATGTGGAGAATATTCATCTAATTTGCAGGAGGTTGAGAGCAACAAAGAAAGAATAAAATAATTGTAAAATGGGAATTGTGTATGTGTACTCCCATCACGTAACGGAGACAAATTGTCCGCCAGGACATTGATTGCTCAGTAAGGATACCGTTTATCATGCAATTATATCTAAATACCTACATTTATATAATGTTGCGCAATGTCGCGTGACTTTCACAAATAGAAGACCAATTGGATAAAGGGGAATCCAGCCTTCGTGATAACGTATTTGACAACTCACGTGACTTTCATTGATCACTGTAAATTATATTTCGCGTCGTCTTCTAGCGCCAACTAACGAAGAGAAGGGAAGTAATAGAAAACTGACATCATATTTGTTTTTAATCTCCTGGTATCACCGAAGACTGATGTGTCGGGCCATTGGCGCTAATAATACGGCGACACGACACATTTCTATTCTCTGGACTACATCCTGCTGGAATTCTAGTAGGACAATGATCCTGCTACAAGGGAGATCCAGCGGAAGTTTGAGAATGAACGCTGAAGAAGAAGAAGAATCTCCAGGTATCGACAAAACTCACGGATGGAGGTTACTCTAGTCAACCTATTCCAGTGTGATCCAGTCAACCTATTCCAGTGTGATCCAGTCAACCTATTCCAGTGTGATCCAGTCAACCTATTCCAGTGTGATCCAGTCAACCTATTCCAGTGTGATCCAGTCAACCCATTCCAGAACAGAATATCATGTAAACACTTCTTTGATAATCGACTCTTTTTGTGAAGTCATAGAAATTCCCTTATATAACTCGATGGCCGTGGTTCGTCTTTCTAAGCACATCTCATTATTCATGCTTGGCAGACCCTCATCTCTTATCTTTCTTCACTTATCTTCTTCTTCGTCACTCTACAGCCAATCATCAGATCACATTATCAATAGCTCTAATGAACCGTGTAATTCTTTTAACAAAACCCCTGAATCCCACAGGTTCGGACGTTCCCTCTTCTCCTAATCTCTGTCTGTCTAGCTATTTCTATTTTTACATTTCAATCTGTTCTATGTCTATAGTTATCTGCCATACTCTATTATTCTCCTCTTTTTCCCATCTTTTAGACCACATTCTTGTCAATCAGACGCATAGTCTGCGTCACCAAGCATCGCATCTGTTTGTCCAAATAATTACTATCCACCGCAGTTTTGTCCTATATATTGTGATTATATTGATTCATTCAGCAGTTTTTGCTCGGCGACCTCATGTGACTCTTCGTTCAATTTTAATGTTTTCATTCAATTTTATTGATTTAATTCTATTTTTATTGAATCCATTCAATTCTAATGATTTATTTCAATTTTATTGATTTCTTTAAATGTTATTGATTTCTTTCACTTCTATTGATTTAATTCAATTTTATTGATGTCATTCAATTTATTGACTTCTTCAAATTATATTTTGATTTCATTCTAATTTATTGATTTCATTCAATTTTATTGATTTCTTTTAATTTATCTATTGGTGTCACTTTTATTGACTTCCTTCAATTTTATTGTTTTCTTTAAATTATATCTATTGGTGATCAATTATATTGATTTCAATCACGGTTATTGATTTATTTCAGCTGTATTGATTTCTTACTCAAATTTGTCAATCATACTTCTACACTTGTTCAATACCTGTAGTATCTCTCTATGATGTACTTCAATATTTGACTTTGTTCATTTTCATGGTGTCTGTTGTCTGAATAATGATGTTCAATCCGTATTTCGTATAAGATGCTGGCGTGCATATATGATAGTTTCTAAGTTCCATGATTAAAAATTCTCAGGTGATCTAAGACAATCACCTGTAACATAGTCACATAATTACAGGTGTGCAATTTCCACAAAGACAATAATCCCTGAAGAATACCTATCTCTCTACCTGTGTGTTCGTTCATCATACAGCTATAACGGCTGATGGTTCCTGTTATATGTTGGTTCACTCCTCTTTTTTAAATCTTTGTCAGGGGTCCTCTATGTGCCACGCCCATCCTCACTCCCAATTCGCGCATTTTCGATATTGACTCATGCTCATTCGTTTCAAAATCCTCTGATAGAGAGGAATCATGAAGAGCAATGCGTATGTCTGCTCGGTCCATAGGCTGACCATCTGATGTGGTGATGAGGCTAGCTAACTAATCGATCCGTTCGTTTCCTTCTACGCCCGCGTGTCCAATGGCAAAGATAAGCGTGAATTTTCGAAGTGATGCCAGCATTTTATCTCTCTCTAACGACTCCACCTATCCCCTACGTACATCACATTTTTCTACTTTCTGAATCATATTCAGTGAGTCAATTAGTAGGCATGGGTGGGAATAAGCTTGCGATTCCAGCTAGGTAAGTACCTGCGTTACCGCGAATATTTCCATTGTCACACTGCGTGTTCTTGTGGTAAAGACACTACTGGCTTCGTGTAATATTCTTCCTTTTTATCAGGCAGTAAAGGCCCATGCGCATCGGTGGCGATGACCGACCCGTCCGTCTAATTTTCATTAATTCTAATCACATGTCAGATAAGTCCATTGTTTACTTCTTACCGTTGTAGAAACATATTGTTATTTGGTGTCTTCTCTTACTTGCTTGGACGTGACATTTTCCCAATCAGTACTCCAATTTTCAAAGACATTTATCTTCAAATGAATGTAATTAATAAATGAACAAATATTGTATCCACTTGACTGCAATTATGTTCTAACTTGCAGGTAGAGGAGTCCAACTGGTCCAGAAGAAGAAGACGCTTTATCCCAAATGGAATACTTGCTTTGATGCACATCTGTACAATGGACGCATACTTCAGTTGATAGTCATGGAGAAACCAAACATCAACATGGCGGAGATTAGTATTGGCGCCAAAATGTTAGCGGACAAGTGTGACGCAATCACAGGAAGTAGCGGCCCAGTTTGGGTAAGGCATTATTTTATTGATTTATTAAAGAAATAATATAATTTGTGGACTCTGTGCCGAAGTGGTACAGAGTGCGTCTGTGACGGCCAATGAACCGAGTTCGATTCCTTCCAAAAGCATTTGAGCGTCTGGACCGTTCATAAAGCAATGGCAAACTACTGAACGTACTTATATTGCCCTACAAAATAACTACAGCCAAAAATGCTAGGTTGATGATACCAATTTATTATAGAAGCAGGGAGGATTTGTTAATAAAGAAAAATCATGCAGAATACGGGATTTGAACCTTGTCTGGCCAAATGGCACCTAACCGCCTCGCAATTTGAGTCAATACGTTCCGAAGTTGAAAAACGTATTGACTAAAGTTGCGAGGCGATTAGGTGCCATCTATCGGACCTGGTTCAAATCCTGTTTGCTGCTTGATTGGTCTTGATTTATTAAGTTAAGTTGAGTGAAAGGTGAATAGTGTTTAAATGCCCATTCTTGTCATTTCTGAGCATTTTAATTAGACACAAATATTACACGGTGTCTCTACAAAGTCGTTGCTCACTCATTTACAGTCGAGTCCCTCATTGTCATATAGCCCTATGGTCTCATCAGGAATCATCCTTAAAATTGGCGCTAATTATCTTTTTCCGTGATTGGTCGCTTTCTGCATACTTGTTTCAACAGCTAACCTAAATCGCGAGGAAAGTTAAATGAGTCACTTAAGGAGAATCATTTCCAATGATCCAGTAGGTCTTACATGCGTAGATGGTAACGATTGGTCATAAAACAGGATTAGGATATTCATATTGTTACATTCTTTCCTATTGGCTGAAATAGTTAACGAATGAGAGAGCATAAGAAGAAGGCGTGTGAGTCCTATATCCTGTTGGTTTCTATAACAGCTTTCTGTCTAAAATAAATATTTAAGAAATTTGATATAAGAATCATTTTGGGACATCATTATACCATGACCGTCTTTTATATAAAGACCTACTGGGTAATAGGAAATCCAGCATTTAACATGATTCATTAGACTATTCTCTTGATTTTAATTGGCGCTCACGCGAGGTATAACCAAAGCGGCGAATAGAAACACGGGAATAGACAAATGAGCTGTTAAGAAATGTATAACTGCTATGTGTTATATTGCTGAGTCAAGATTATACATATTTTATAGCCCCACGTCAGACGTGCTGAGTCAAGATTATACATATATTATAGCCCCACGTCAGACGTGCTGAGTCAAGATTATACATATTTTATAGCCCCACGTCAGACGTGCTGAGTCAAGATTATACATATATTATAGCCCCACGTCAGACGTGCTGAGTCAAGATTATACATATATTATAGCCCCACGTCAGACGTGCTGAGTCAAGATTATACATATATTATAGCCCCACGTCAGACGTGCTGAGTCAAGATTATACATATATTATAGCCCCACGTCAGACGTGCTGAGTCAAGATTATACATATATTATAGCCCCACGTCAGACGTGCTGAGTCAAGATTATACATATATTATAGCCCCACGTCAGACGTGCTGAGTCAAGATTATACATATATTATAGCCCCACGTCAGACGTGCTGAGTCAAGATTATACATATATTATAGCCCCACGTCAGACGTGCTGAGTCAAGATTATACCTATATTATAGCCCCACGTCAGACGTGCTGAGTCAAGATTATACATATATTATAGCCCCACGTCAGACGTGCTGAGTCAAGATTATACATATATTATAGCCCCACGTCAGACGTGCTGAGTCAAGATTATACATATATTATAGCCCCACGTCAGACGTGCTGAGTCAAGATTATACCTATATTATAGCCCCACGTCAGACGTGCTGAGTCAAGATTATACATATATTATAGCCCCACGTCAGACGTGCTGAGTCAAGATTATACATATATTATAGCCCCACGTCAGACGTGCTGAGTCAAGATTATACATATATTATAGCCCCACGTCAGACACGACAGACGTATACATATAATAATGTCCCCTCTGTGGACCCCTTTCGTGACCTACCCATAGAAGCACGTCATCTAGTGCTGTCTTCACAGCTAAGGCTGGCTGCAACAGATTTCCAACATCCCCTGTCTCTTGTTTTGGTGGTGCACTCTGCTAGACTGTAACCTGTCCATCTTGTGATGTTGCAGTCCCACTTGTATGTATCTCTGTCTACCTCTTGCTCGTCTCCTTTAGATTTTACTCTCTTCTTTTTTCTTTTTTTTCTTCTTTCGTTCACTTGAAACATGTCTATATCTGTAATTCTGTCTCCTGAATAAAACTGTCTTGTGTAGTTCATACAGTGGCCCATAGAGCTTTGATTCCAGTGCTCGGTTGGTTCCTTAGGCCAATATGTTTGTCTCAGCGTTTTATGCTCAGAACACGTTTGAAGTATATGTTTGGCACTCTGTGCTGCCTGTCCACATGTACACATGACCGTGTTGCCAATCTTGAACTTTGTATACATGTGACTGCGGAGTCCGTTGTGTCCTGTTCTGAGGCATAGAATTACAACTTGTTCTGATCTGTTCATAATGTGATAGTCATCTTGTGTTGGTGTTTGTGGCTTTCATATTGACTTCATCGTCTGTTTTCCCTGATGGTAGGTGACTTCAATACCTGTACGGGATGTTCGTTGTTGTTGTAATAGTCCTTGTCTCGATTGGTCCGTTCTAAGTGACATGAGTACACCGTGTCAATGTCTTGACTAAATCACACCTTTTAATTTATCCTCTCGCTTCCTACTTGAATTGTACATAAAGTAAACTTATCTTCATTCGTTGTTTTTTTAATTATTCTTCTCGTGATGTTCGTTTGTTACTATTTATACACTTGGAGTCGCATGCCACAAAAAAACAACAACCAATCACCAAGGCCAACCAATAAAACGCAAGGAAATAATAAAAAATCAGCCTTTCTGGTCATGTTTACTTTCTGTACACTGGTCTTTACTGGAGTCCAGTCATATGAAAATAGGCCATCTCGATCCAAATGTGACCTTGCTGACGCAAGTCACTGTTCTTTCTCGATCCAACCTTAACCGCTCGACTGACTCAAGCCGCTGTTCTTGATCCAACTTCAACCTCTCGACTGACTCAAGCCGCTGTTCTTGATCCAACTTTAACCTCTCGTCTGACTCAGGCCGATGTTCTCGATGACACGTCAGTTGCCTCATTGTAGCATATCACAGTGACGCGCAATAATATATCACGCAGACGTGTTTTTGTCGATAGGTCAAAAAGATACATCAGGATATCGGATATTTACCTATATGCATCTTGCGTGGACCACAACCGCCGCTGACCTGTCATGCACGTCGAAACAGAACAATTAGAAGTCTGGGGTAAAATTCGTTATACCTTCTAATAATCCACAATAACACAAAAGTCATGCTGTTATCGGCTGTCAGGTAGATAGTCGCAAATATTTCAACAAATCCGTAAACCATTACACAACGCATTCTCGTATCCGACCTATACCTTGGTAACCAGCGTGATTATTTTTAACTAAGAAAAATCATGCAGGAATCTGGATTTGAACCAAGTCTGTTCAGATGGCACCAATTGATCGGACCTGGTTCAAACCCTGTTTGCTGAAAGATTTTTCGATTCTTCAATAGTATGTCATTTATTTTTAACTAACCCGTTTCATGGGCCATATATTTTTCAATTCTATCAAAAACCCTAAATAGCTAGATTTATAACGGACAGTTATTTATGTAGTGTGATTTCTTCTTTTTTAAAATATAATTTAAGATCTTCAAGAATTAGTACCCAGGTACACGTGTAGTAATTTCTCCTTCCGCTATATTTAGATATACTGAATTATAAGTACAATTTTTAAAAAGTAGTTCAGCCTCATGTCAATAATTTGAATAACGGACTACTTTGTTAGGCTCTTAGAGCTCCGTCAACTGGAAGCGACTTCGTGTGACAACGAGAGCACGCGATTACATGCATATTTACAGGACTGATCCAAGTGCAAATAATTGCTACTAAACAAGGTCGTCTGCAAGTCTAGAAATTAGAATTTTATGATCTTTCTGGCGTAGTGTTCAAGTCGTTAGCTTTGTGCACCAGAGGTCACAGGTTCGTATCCCGTACTCGACGTCTTGTTTATAAAGTGGATCTTTTCGACGATCCGTGGGGATTGTCGTTTGAAGCTACAGAGTTACGTGCTATGAGTTGTACTCTCAGCAAGCAGTATGCCTCCTCGTCGGAAAGGACGAATCACATATGGAGTAACTCGAGTACAATGAAGTTAATCCTCTCCACTTTTTAAATTAATGTTCAGCCCTTACGCAATCGCATGCTGACGGTTGTTTTCAAAGGACGAAGTTCTGAAGCATCTTTATATTTATATCATTTGTGCTATTAAGGATGAAATCGTGTGTTCTTGTAGTCTCTTCCAGCGCTTATTCTTCAAGAGATGTCAACGTCTGTCGACTATAATCATAGTAGCTTGAGAATATACACGATGACAGTCTTGATTAAAATCGCATCTTTATTTGGGATGCTGTGTGGTCGAATACCGAAAACGTGTTCACTCAATTTGCGAGGCGAATAGGTGTCAGCTGACGGACCTGGTACAGTTTACTGACTTGGGAATTTTCTATAATAATAAATCATGTATTCTTCTATATTACCTTTTCTCTTTGAGATCAACTGTAGGGATGATGTGGTCAGTATCATGCCCACGGCGTTTATTTTTATAGAATAGCTTATTCTGCATTGATTCGAAAACTACTGCTGATTAGAAGCATGTAGTCTCAAAAACGGAATGCGTTGTGTCATGGTTATAGCTTGACTGCGATATATTAATCTCACGATTTGTCATGGATTTCAGTCTCCCTGACCTACGGGATTAAGTATCAAACAAGCTAACAACGTGTCTCGTTGTTATGTTGTTTTATACTTAGTTTGGTAACACGTATACCTATTTTCGTTCACTGATATTTGCCTTGTGTTACCCCAGCCACCTATTTCCTGCTTAGGGTTATTACCCGGCTTTGGAACTTTTATCCTAACAATTAATGTTTGCTGTATCAAAGGCTTGGTTGTGCTAAGGGAGGGCGTGGATTATGGATGCATGTTAAGTCTCCATATAGAGGCATTCCGGTGTGACAGTATCCCAGGATTATCACATCCTTCCAGGAATGCAGCAAATACATCTCGATCAATTAGATCATCACCCTTCCGTCAAATGTTTTTTTTTACTGATCTGCGGCGGAGGCAGACTTAGCATTCTGCCACTTTGAAGTCAGCGACAAAAGAATAATGATGTAATGTTCACTGGCTTGTATCTCTTCGTCAAAAACACGATTCCTTGTCAAAAACAATACTGCAGGGAACTGTCGAGGGTAGAAGAAGCAGAGGAGGTCAAATAAAGAAAAGGACAGACAACATCAAGGAATGGACAGGGCAAGATATTTCCACACTCATCCGCATCGCTGAGGATAGAATTCGTTGGATGACTCTGTGTGCTGAGGTATCCAATGTGGTACCCCTACGACCCTGAAGGGTTACAGGTTTATTGATTGATTGAGGCATCCAATGTGGTACCCCTACGACCCTGAAGGGTTACGGGTTTATTGATTGATTGATTGATCTCTTCGTCAACAATAGGGAAGATTTGACAAAAGACGACAGTAAGAAATTAAGGCATGCATGACTGATTCTTTCACAGGTTATGACAGATTGTCAGCACATTCTCCCAACTGTCGTTAGTCACCTCTTATGACATCTCTGAATAGAAGACAGTAGCCGTATTATTTGCACCCTGAACTAAAATTTCTGCCCCCAGCTGTCACAGGGGTAAATATTTATAGTTAATATAATGAAGTGACGATTTGTGCAGACACAGCAGCCAACCATTATGTCAAAGTAACTGATGTATGGATTTAGATCTTCGATCCATAGCATCAATTTCAATCAATTTCAATCAATTTCAATCAATTTTACATTTGGTTTCATGATAATTCACTCTTGATAAATCTTCATGATAAATCATACTTGTTATGTTTCAGTTAGTCTACGAAGATCGGGCGTTGTGAATCCCACTGGGGACGTCGAGTTTATAAAGTGAATTTTTTCCGCAGGTCCCTGGGAATTTTCTGTGTGATTTTCCGTTTTTAAACCAATTTTGACTAGTTTAACTATAAAACACACACGGAGTTGTGTCTGGGGAATTCACCAATGGGCCACTAGACAAACCACCCTTACAACAAAACAACTTAGTAGATGACATGCCGTTATATAGAGGTTATCTTCTTATAGAAGCTTCATGGCGCGTCATCTATACAATTATACTTCTCATGCTTTTATTTTCTTGTTGCAATGTGTTTTATGCTTTGTTATTTTTATATATGTATGCACCCTCTGTGGTTGGGAGGGAGCCAGAGATGTACTGCGCAGCACTGGGAAGGAGGAAACTGATAACACTGTTTTTTCCTATCGCTGAGGCTCATCATAGAGGCACAGTGACTCAGGACATGACAATCCTTTTGACATGAACATTTGGTTGCATGCCTGGAGCAATAGAGATGTTCGGCATAACCAGTAGTCAAATGATGGCGGGGAAGGGAACAGTGAACCCTATCATGGCTGCAGTGGCTCGGATCAGTACATAGGTTGAACCTACTTTTCTGGTGGTGTGATAGTTATTCTCTGGCTCTGGCCCGAGTGGGCCTAGAATCCACAGACTTATACTGCCATTATATACTGCAATATACCAGTAATATACTGCTATTTTATTGGCATTGGGTCAAAGGGCATGAGCCCATGGACCGCTGGATCAGCACCCAACCAACAATCGACTAGGAAACAAATTCTTTGCAGTGATAATATTGTGCATTGATGTCATGCAGCTTCTTTTATCTAGCTAAATCCGGCATTTTCCGTGCTTGTCATTGACTGGCGACGTAAAGTATACCTTTTACTGCATATTATTCGTCGCATCAATAAATACGAGTGACTATTTGTGAGATCAGCACACATGACCATTAGTGAGAAGGACATGGTACATATACAGGATATCGCGGCTGTTTGCCGTAAAAACCAGCTCTTTCTGTGACGTTGTAATGTGACCTTTTGCAAATTAGATGTCCGTGCGTCATCAATCTATCTCATACCATTAAAGCATGAATTATAAAATGTGCTAGTTTCGAATATATACAAATAACTACCAATCAAATTGTAGTAGCTCGTGGCGGACTGAGACATCGATAAGGATAGATCAAATAATCACACAAAAATACCTCCTTAAAAGTGTCACCGTTTATAAAAGAGTGTTGATTATTTTAGAAAGAAAGTTAATGATAGTATCGACTTTCGAGTCTTGTCAATCTGCCTGGCACTGGTAATAAATCAATGTTTGCCCTCTTAACATCCTATCCAATCCTGCCAAAAGAATATCTACGTCGCCAAATTTCTAAAATATTTACTTTGCTAATTTCTAAGCATTTATCTTTTTTCTTTTTTTTATAACATGGACGGCGAGATATACCGAAATAAGAAATACGTTGAAATAGTTTTACATTCCATCATAAAATTGCTCAACGTTTCTATAAGAATGCCTTGTTTTTTTTGAGGAATGGATACAGCGCGCCAATGATACCTGATGTCCATTGTAAGCGACTTCAAGTGATAACAAGATCATGCGACTGTGAGGGTACACAAATTCAAATATGGATAAAAACAAAACCATATATGGGAATATTCGTCAGTTATACCTGTGATGTATATATATATATATATATATATATGTATGTATGCGGAGGGAGGTTACTTACTTAACTATTAACTATTTTAACTATTAACTATTTTAACTATTAACACATAACTATTTTTGGTGATGGTAGGTAGGTAGTTAATGAGTTTGGAGAGACGTGCTCCTTTCAACCAGTGGGCCTAGTCCAATTAGGTTATATCAAGACACACTACTATAAAATATTAGAGGTAACAAAGACCCCCAAGTTGGTGATTTTTTGTGTGGGAAAATCTTTATAGGTTGGGGGATATTACCCCAACTGTGGCATGCTACTTGGCGCTAAGTGTCATGTGACAAGAGACAGGGAGGGAGAGGGAGGGTTATTCCTCTAAGCATCACATCTATTTACGGGCTTGATCTGATTGAATATCGAGTTAGATCATGAGACCGCCGACGACGGTTGTGTCGGGCTACTGGCGGAAATAAAATTGAGACAAAATGCAATTTAAATTCTCTGGACTTCATCGTGTTGGAAATCCACTAGGACCACTGTCTTGCTACAAGAGAGATCCAGCGGGACCACTATCTTGCTACAAGAGAGATTCAGCGGGACCACTGTCTTGCTACAAGAGAGATCCAGCGGGACCTTTATCCTGCTACAAGAGAGATCCAAATGGACCAGTGTCCTGCTACAAGAGAGATCCAAATGGACCAGTGTCCTGCTACAAGAGAGATCCAACCGGAACAGTGTCCTGCTACAAGAGAGATCCAACGGGACCACTGTTCTGCTACAAGAGAGATCCAACGTGACCACTGTCCTGCTACAAGAAAGATCCAGCGTGACCACTGTCTGCTACGAGAGATCCAGCTGGACCACTGTCTTGCTATAAGAGAGATCCACCGGGAGTTTGAGAGTAAACGCTGAAGAAGAAGAAGAAAAATGATAGCCTCTCATGTTGTAGATTCACGAACCACAACCTCCAGTAACTTTTGTGGATGAAAGGCTGTGATATAACCAAATTGTAATAACGTTTGCGGTTGAAAGAAGTGTAGCTCACTATATGAGGTACATTTTTTTCCTTCCAGTTATATGTGTACCCTTCCCATATTTATCCAAGTGACATGTTCTATCCAGAACTTTGTCTTCATCGTGTATACCTTGAACGTCTCTCTGTTCTGGGCAAGCAGGCCTACATTGTCCAAAGACAATTGCATGCATTTTTCAATGTCGCTGATCCATCGTCTTCTATGTTTTCCTATTCTTCTCGCGCCCGGCACTCTGTCCTCTAAAATCGTCATTTCTGTACCATCATGTCTCGTTAAGTTTAAAATACTGTAGCTTTGATGGTATTTAGAAGCCAACCTTCATTTAGTTTCAGTAATTTCAAAATGTCAATGTTCTTCTTGTTTTCGGTCCGTGATATTCGTAAGACATTAAGACATTTCTGTAGAAATGTCAGACAATGTCAAAAGACACTTCATTTCAAATGAATTTATTCTTTTGGAAATTATCTTCTTTAAAGTTCAAGTCTCGCATCCATATGTTGCCACTTGACAAACAAATAATCCTGTCATAATACTTACCAAAATATAAAATGTATGGTGTCATTGAAAATGGATCCTAGATTACAAGTCCACACTATGAAGGATGTAACTAGCTACCGCTATTTCACATTTCTCACCTTGACCCATCTGCAAATCTCTGTCGCTCCCACGAGGAAGTGGGGGCCATATGACCCACATTGCTAACTAATAGCGCAACACGACATGATAACTAGTGTTCGATTAAAAACGTAGACAGAAGTAAACACATTAGAAATCAGAATTGCTGTAGAAGCACAGAAATTCGATTTTTCCGCTATTAACACAGCACATTTTACTAGCTTAGCCAAATCACAAAATGATGTATCTCGGCAAATACATAACGAAATTTTGTGAACTGGAAATGGTTATAAGCGAATGCATTAAATTGTTGATACAGTGCATGAAGACGCCACTACATTGTCGAGTTATTTCCCTTGTCTATGTTTGTAAATTTTATGTTCATCATTTAATAATTTAAATATTAATTTATCTTAAGGTTTCAGTTAGAGTTAGGGTTAAGGCAGTTGCGATTTTAATATCTAACCCTAACACGAACCCTAAATAAATAAATATTTCAATTATTTAATGATGAACATGAAATTTGCAAACATATACAAGGGAAATAATGAAACATATGGTGGCGTCTACTTGTACTGTACTAAACTGTTCATCAAAATTAAGTCATTGTTTTCAATTTTCGGGTTTTTTTAGTAATATATCAAGACTACTTGACACAACACATTTTACACACATTTTAAAATAATGTTTACAGTCATTTATAAAACCTTATTTATACATAATTGGCCAGGGGTAGACCAAACGAAACACTCAAAAGAACAATACTTAGAGGAAGTAAAGCAATCAATATACATACTATTCAAGAACTGCAAAGAATAGCTTTGAAGAGACAGAATTGGAGAGATCTAACCTATGCCATATGCGCTAACTTCAGCGCTAATGGAAAATGAATGAACGATTGAATACATTATTCATTTCTCATATACAATTGACATGATTTAAGTGTGAAATTGCACTATTTTACACAAAAATTAGTATGCCGAGAAACATCATTCGTTTATAAAAACTGGATGTGATGCACAAATATAAAGTATATATTTATTGGATCTAACCAAATATAACACAATATGTAAAATAAAAATGTCATTAATGCGTTAGACAATTAATCAGATATATATATTTGTGTGAAGGCAAATTTATTGAAACGTCCATCGTTAACGCTTACACTTTAGATTTAACGTCAGATTTTTCCTAAAGAAAACCCCAGCATATCAGATAATAGCCCCACATCTAGTTGGGAAGGGGGGGGGGGAGAGAAACACAAACTATGGCGTCACTGATTATTACTTCAACACTGCTATTACAGAGTTCCTCGTCAATTACACAGTAACGTGGCCTCATCGTTTGTATTATTCCGTCATTTTCATTGGTCAGTATGTGTATATTTTATGTCGAAAGTCAATAAAAATCACTGGGGAAAGTCTTATGAGGTGTTTTGAAGAATGAATCAATGAATGCACAGGGCTGTATAACCGACGAGGGAGTCGAATACCACAATAATGTTAGTGTCTGATTGATCTTTTAATTTCACTTTACCTTCACCTTCAAAATGTCGAGAGCTGCACTCTTCCTACGTCTGACTCTCGGCACGTGGTTTCCACTGCTGGTAAAACACAAAAACCATTGATCTTTCAACAAAATTCCTGCAGAAGTATCTCTTCAATTTATAATCTTTTGCCGTCATCTTTGTCCGTGTGACTATTTCTGCGCGCAAACACTAGACGCTGTTTGCGATTCTACTACAACTTGTATTCCAAATTTAGCGACAATTACACTTATAAACCTGTTATTATGTCAGATTTTATAGAAATTATAATGCCAAACAATTTTTAACTGCATTCTTTGCAGATGTTACGCAAGAATTCTTATTTTGGATAAATATTTAGTCATTTAAAATTGTGAAACCAGATTAGGAATTCATACGTGCGTGCTATATGAGTGTTGTGTTATTATCCCCACTTTTAGAACAGTATCGCGTAGCATTGCTTGATTTTATGTGTATTTAAGGAAATTGAGAGGAATTGTGTATGTGAATTTCAAATATCTCGGAGCAAGCTGTGTCTTTCGGGTAAGGAATATTATATTAGCAAAAAAATATTTAGTAAGGGAAACTGTAGCCGAGAAATTGTATAATTTCTTCCAATATTTGCTCATTTATTCTAAGTATATATTTTGTTTACCTTTAGTGCCTGTTATGTATATATTTTGTTTAGCTTTCGTACCTGTTATGTATATATTTTGTTCACCTTTAGTGCCTGTTGTGTGTATATTCCAATAATTGCCCATTTATTCTATGTATATATTTTGTTTACCTTTAGTGCCTGTTGTGTGTATATTTTGTTTACCTTTAGTGCCTGTTGTGTGTATATTTTGTTACCTTTAGTACCTGTTGTGTGTATATTTTGTTTACCTTTAGTGCCTGTTGTGTATATATTTTGTTTACCCTTAGTGCCTGTTGTGTGTATATTTTGTTTACCTTTAGTGCCTGTTGTGTGTATATTTTGTTTACCTTTAGTACCTGTTGTGTGTATCTCTTGTTTACCTTTAGTGCCTGTTGTGTGTATAATTTGTTTACCTTTAGTACCTGTTGTGTGTATCTCTTGTTTACCTTTAGTGCCTGTTGTGTGTATATTTTGTTTACCTTTAGTGCCTGTTGTGTGTATATTTTGTTTACCTTTAGTACCTGTTGTGTGTATCTCTTGTTTACCTTTAGTGCCTGTTGTGTGTATATTTTGTTTACCTTTAGTACCTGTTGTGTGTATATTTTGTTTCTCCTGCTGCCTTGTTTCACAACAGAACCGGTGATCGAAAACGTATGTCTAAGAATGTTTTCTTTAATAAGCTGGATTTATAATCAATGTGTGTATTTCTTATGCAGTTTAGTTGTCCCGCTTTTACGATTATATGTTTACTTCAGGGATGTAGTTACGTGTTTGTTAGCAGTTTAGAACGTTTAGAAAAAAAGTTTTCCTATCACGGTTAATTACCTGCTTTTGTAGCAGTGGGATTGCGGTGATTTATTCTCTTTTTTTCACTTGTTTCATATGAGAATGAGTGGGGGGGGGGTGATGGGCGTTAAACCGTACACCCCACCTCATATCTACAGGTTTGATTGGTAAGGCAACGTATGTGAGGCAAATCGTGCACGTCATACTCAACCTAGTTAGAGAAGAAATAATCAGCTAAAATTAGAGATTGTAGATATAGCTTAAAGCTACGGAGTTACGTGCTATGAGTGAAATTCTTGGCAGGCAACATGCCACTTCCTTGAGAGTGGCGAAGTACATATAGAAACCGAGTACAGTGAAGTCGATCCTCTATGACTTGTAAACTTTTTTTAGTGAGGTTGAGAAGGCGTAATTGATTTAATTCATTGTAATCTGGATGCCCTATAGGCACTCCGTCCTTCTCAACGAATCGATATCCAGCCTGCTGAAAGTACCCATCACAGCGCGCAACTCCGTTTCTTCAAGGAATTATAAAAAACCAATCATGTGGGGGGAAAGTTCTTGTCTATAACGCGTGCCTACTTGCTTGTTTTAGGGATAATTAATTTAAATATTATATAAACAATTAGTCAAGAATTAATTTAATAATAATTTATTTAGGGTTAGGAGAGTTGTGTTTGACATAACTAACCCGAACCCTAAATATATTTATATTAAAATTTCTAAATGGTAAACATAAATTGATAAACATAGGCAAGAGAATTAATTACATATATTTTAAACACGCGTTCCAGACAAGAACCAAAAATACTTTGTAAACAAAACTTCGCGACCTAATTCCTACACGGCACCTAGCGATCACAGGTGTCATCTGAACGGGCTAGGTTCAAATCGCATTTGCTTCCTACTTATATTTACGGTACAAAGGGAATGGCTACACCATCACGTCAGTGACATTCACGGAAAAAATTTTTGTATATCAACCCAGGAAAAGGGACATAACTTAATTAACTATATTATGCAGTTTTTTTTGGTCATTCCAGGAAGGGGCGACAACGTAAAGTAGCTATATTATTCATTTGATAATAATATCTTTACAGAAATGGGGGCATGTGCAACCATATGATAAATGTCAGGAGAATAGATGTAATGTTGAGTTATCGGTAGCTGAATCGAATCAACGAAATTCTCAGTGCAGAAGTTTAAGTTCGTGTTTCTTTTAAATTTGCATTTCTTTTATGTCAAATATTAAAGATTATTTATGGGGTCTTTGTTACCTCAAATGTTTTATGGGGGTCTTTGTTACCTCTAATGTTTTATGGGGTCTTTGTTACCTCTAATGTTTTATGGGGTCTTTGTTACCTCTAATGTTTTATGGGGTCTTTGTTACCTCTAATGTTTTATGGGGTCTTTGTTACCTCTAATGTTTTATGGGGTCTTTGTTACCTGTAATGTTTTATGGGGTCTTTGTTACCTCTATTGTTTTATGGGGTCTTTGTTACCTCTAATGTTTTATGGGGTCTTTGTTACCTCTAATGTTTTATGGGGTCTTTGTTACCTCTAATGTTGTATGGGAGTGTTCTTCTTGATTGGCTTGATTATTGATTAGAAAACTGGCCTCACAGCACGTGGGACATTCCCATAAGTGCTGCGCCCTCTGTTCCAGCAGCCATCCGACTCGATGGTGTTTCGAGTCTAATGCCGCTGAAACAGATGTCGACATCAGGGCACAACTCTGGCCCTTGTGACAGGTTTATTTGTTGTTCCGCCAACCCACGCCGTGCCCGTAACTAGTTCAAGCACAACGTTGGCCTGTCGGAACAACATGGTAACTGTTATCGAAGGTTACGACTACGGGATTGTATAGTTGACATGCCATGAAGCTTCTATAAGAAGATAACCTCAATATAAAGGCATGTCATCTATTAAGGTTTTTTGTTGCATGGTTGATTTATCTAGTGAGCCATTGGTGAGACCCACAGACGCAACCGCATTTATGGTAGTGTGTCCTGATAAATTTTATATGCAAGATTATGCGAGCCGAATTCGAACCCGCAAACTCCTGAGTATATAGCCAACGGCTTAACCACTACGATAAGGCGATTCTCAAATACCTTCTCGGAGTTGAGGTTGCCACAAAGCTTCTCATGCCTCTGAGATTTGAACTCATCTGTGAGTTTTGGAAGTCAGGTTCTGAAAGAATCTATACCTTTACCCAATTAAAGAGCTCTTTTGCTCGTAATATATATGGATGAAGCAAGACAAGCCAATAAACAGTTGGGTTGCTAGAAAATTGATTGTGCTGGAACGCGAATCCAGTTCTCTGCTGACAAATCCGTCCTTTTTTTAAATATTGTTGCGTCACCTTTATTAGTTGGATTTCAAAGTCAAAAGTCTGCTAGAATATATATCCTCGATTATGGATCTTCTGTATTGGTTTCATTAGTATGGTAAGATAAAATAATTCTAATATAAAAAAAAGAAACAACAAATAAAATAGATGAAATTATGTGGGAGTGCAGGGTAACATGTTCAAAGACCACCGCAAGAAAATGTCCACCTGGGCCGTTCAGAAGGAAATAGCAAATTACTGAACGTATAAGTATTGTCTAGAAATTCACTGTAGTTATAAAAGCAGAGTTAATCCCTAAATCCCTACTTTTTATTAGGATATGTTGCTGATTTACAAACAATAACTCAGTAGGGCGGGGGCTTCCCAGTGTGTGTGTGTGTATGTGTTGGGGGGGGGGGGGCTTCCCAGTGTGTGTGTGTGCGTTGAGGGGGGGGGGGCTCCCAGGCTTAGTTGCTAACATATTTTCCGTGTGTTCAGGAGGTTTCTGCTTCGTCCTGGACAGTGACGGTTTGTTTATAAGTGCCGTTTAAAAATAACCAACGGGCATTATTCCCTGAAGACTAGGAGTTACGACTAAGCAGACGACCTGTTACTTCAAACAATCCGTTCCGTGCTATGATGCAGAGAGTCGGTCGCATCAGGCGACACCAATCAAACTACATTGTCCGGGGCGGCATTTCGAAGAAAAACCATTTAAGTGCATATTCGAAGACGTTTCGAAGACTTGCATCATACTTAGAAATCTACCGCTCGTCTCTGCAAACCAACATGATACAGAAGCCGACAACCACCATATCACGAAATTCGACAACCACAATATCACAACAACCAGCAACCACTACATAACAAAGGCCGGCAACCACTATATTACAAAAGCCGGCATTTTGTGCTCAGGATTTTTGTCATGATAAAGTGCTGCAGAACATGCGAGCTTGTTTCACATTCCACTTGCTTCACACTCCACTCGTTTCACATTCCACTTGCTTCACACTCCACTTGCTTCACACTCCACTTGTTTCACATTCCACTTGCTTCACACTCCACTCGTTTCACACTCCATTAACCTACCTTACTCTTCTCAAAAGGTTAGAATTACGAATTACAAAGAAAAATCAATGTTTCCATAATAAATGGTTGCTGATCCAGCGGTCCATAGGCTCATGCCCTTTGACCCACCATAATCAATCACTCAAGTGCCATGTAAAGTAGCGTAGGCGATCATATTTCTCCATAACTCTCTGTCTTATATTAATAACTTGAGTTTGTGATATTCTCTCATGCCACACTGACAACCCATCCAGCAACTTCTTTCTTTGTCTTCCTCGGTCTCTTCTCCCCTTAATTTTCCTGTGATTACTAAATGTTTAAGATTTGCTTTTCTCATCACATGCTCTAAACATCGTGACTGTCTGCTGCTTATTTTTTGCTATATTTGTCTTTCAACTCCAGCATCTCTGAGCATATTTACATTAATCATCTTACTTGTCCATGGAATATTCATAATTCTTCTTAAAAGAATACACACATTTCAGTAGCATCTAGTTAATTTTGCGGTTGTGCATTCACATTCCAAGCATCACATCCTTTGAAAAATATTCAGTCTATTGTCTATTTTATTTCCCGGGTGAAAGCTGGTTGATAGCATCCACACTTGCCGTTAAGCGATGGGATGGGAGCTGTAAGTTTCTGTTCAATGCCAGATGTGATGCCTGACTCGTACTGAGTCCGTGTTTGTGAAGGGTTGTCATGATGTTAACTATCCATCTCTTTCTTGGTCTACCCTTGGCTCTGTAACCAGATGATCGTTTGTTATATGCTTTAAATGGTATTTGGTTTGGGCCCATTCTCACTAGGTGACCAAACCACTTTATTTGCTCATGTTCTGTATATCCGATACAAGGCATTATTCCTACTATTCCACTAGTATCGTCATTTCTTATACTGTCTAGTCTGGTGACTATAGCAGCTTTCATCAAACACTTCATCTCACATGTAATGGGAAGAAAATATAAATGGAATCCCTCTATAGCACATTCTTTTATAACATATTTCCCTATATAACAACACTTTTTATAATCCCCATGTATATTTATTCTATATTTCTTGTACTGTGTATAACGAATGTATGTTATGTCATGTGATTTATTCCTTCAAGAACGTTGTCTTCCCAATGAACTCTCTGAACCTCTGTCTTGGGCGATAAGGGTTGCATTTTCTAGCGACGTATTCATGTTATCTTTAATGTCGTCAGTCCATCGTCTTCTTGGTCTGCCCTTTCTTCTCTCCCATGTACTCTTCCCTCTATTATTTGTCTTTCTAAACAGTTGTGTCTCTTTATATGACCAAACACGCGTAGCTGTCGTTTAATATGTTATTACATACATATTTTCGGTGCAGACCAAGTTGTTATAATGGGATTCCACTGTATGTGTTATAGCAACCGAACACTCGAATTCACATATGCATTTATAGTACTCCATTTCATAGAATATTTCTCAGTTTTTTAAAATACTGATTTAAAATGTTTCAAAACTGAAACAAACAAAGAAGAATTCCTTTTATTTTACTTATTGCTTCGTGTTATATTTCTTTGACATTTTAACCGGTTACATCGTTACTATTATAAGCCTCGTTATCAACGCACACTACACACAAATAAAAATAAAATTGGATCAATTACACACAAGTCACGTTATTAAAATGTTACCAGAATCTCATGCTATAATTAGTATCCACACATCAGTCCCAAATCTCCCCCTCTCCCAACTATCTAAATCGATATATATATATATATATATATATATATATATATATATATATATATATATATATATATATATATATATATATATATATATATATATATATATATATATATATATATATATATATATATATATATATATATATTTATATATATATATAATATATATATATATCAGAAATATACGACGTATCTTTTCACACATTCAATAACCTCGCTGTTTTGTTTTTCCAGTGTATATGCAAGTGTAATCTCGTATTGATCACTTATTACCGAACCCTCGTCTGAGCCTCGACAGATGACGTTTCTAGACATTTAAATATATAAATATATTTATTAAATATACTCGCTGTGCGAAGGTCACGTTTTTTGTAGGAATGTGTAAAAGGTATAGGTTTCGTTTGCCAATATTTCACGTCACTCACAGGGGCGTGAACAATATGTGGCGGGGGGATACTGGGTTTTAAAATAGCCACGGTTTATGTTTACATTTTTGGAAATGCAATTGTTATTCTGTGTTACCCACGTAATTTAAATCTGGAAATAAAAAATAAAAATTTAACAAACATTGACTGTTTAAAACAGGTTAATATTCATATTAACATATGGCTTCGACAGCTGGACGGTAGTTAAATGACAGGATAATAAATGAAATTCAAATGAAAATAAATGTATTTGAAAACTCTTAAATGTTGGTGTGGAAGAATTCTTCTTCTTCTGCGTTCGTTCTCACACTCCTGCAGCTCAGCAGGACGTAGTCCGGAGAACCGGAATGCTTTGTGTCATGGTTTACAGCACCGCTGCGATATATGCGCCTTTTCGCTTGACACATCCGACTTTAGCATGACTTTGGGTCACTGACCCTATATGGGATGGGACAGCCAACTCCATCCATAACCTCCTTAGTCGCCTCGTACGACATGCATGGAAGGTAAACAGTGTTGTTATTCTTTGCTCCCCTTTCGATCCCTGACAACACACGGACGGGAATTATTCAAGTCAAACAAGCAAGTAAGAGAAGACGCCAAATAGTTATATGTTTCTACAACAAGTAAGAGAAGACACCAAATAGTAATATGTTTCTACAACAAGTAAGAGAAGACACCAAATAGTAATATGTTTCTACAACAAGTAAGAGAAGACACCAAATAGTAATAAGTTTCTACAACAATAAGAAGAATAAGGCTGAACTTATAATGGATTCCTTCTTAGAAGTAAGGAAAATATACTGCCACTACAAGCATTCTTCTTTTGCGTTCGTTCTCAAACTCCCGCAGATTAGCAGGATGTAGTCTGGAGAACGGAAAACGTCGTGTCGTAGTTTGCGGCGTTACTGCGATATTTACGTATGGTGGCTGACACATCCGATTTCAGCATGATTTTTGTTCACTTTGGCACTATACCGGATGGGACAACCAACTCCAACCCATAACTTCCTCAGTCAACAGTGGTAAACAGGAAGGTAAACAGTGTTCCTATTCTTTATTCACCTCTCGGGTCCCGACAACACATTGGCGAGTACAATCATTAAAATGGGTACCAGACGGCAAACACAAGAGAATGAGACCACAAGAATTTCTTTACAGAGGAAATAGTAACTAGTCTATGAATCACGTTGACAATAATTTGTAAATTTTTTGAAAGTAGACAACAGATTCTCAAGAATTCACCTGCTTAATTATATCACAAATTTTCTGACAACTCCCCCCCCCCCCCCCCCCCAAAAAAAAAAATTAAAAAAAAATTCTTCAGTACATGTACGACACAAATGACATGATTTGTTTGGAATTGCTGTTTTTTCCCCCTTCAAATTCAGACAATCAGTGTATAACAAGATATTTTTGCTACCAGCTTTTGTCAAATACCCCACACCCTCCCCTTTTTTCAACGCAAACAACTGTCATGGACCCAGTGGATATAATTAATTTTGCAAGCTCATGATCCAGTGGATATAGTTTATTGTGCAAGCTTACGACCCATTGAATATAGTTTATTTTTCAAGCTCAGGATCCAGTGGATATAGTTTATTGTGCAAGCTTACGACCCATTGAATATAGTTTATTTTGCAAGCTCAAGATCCAATGGATATAGTTTATTGTGCAAGCTTACGACCTATTGGATATAGTTTATTTTACAAGCGCAGGATCCAGTGGATATAGTTTATTTGAAATCATCCTAACGATGCAGTTTTAACGTGCAGACTTGTACTAGTAGCCCGTACATTGCAACACCTACGTTATAGTCTAACCCGCTACTTACCTACTATCTATACCTATTCACAGTTATCCAGCACCCTAGCTTTCATATTTTCTTTCTGTCATTTCAAAATACCCACGCCCCTGTTTCTCACTTGTATTTGTTACAAATAATTCAGAAAGTTATCACACACGTACATAATCAAGGTTCACCTTTTTCTGCTGATTCAACGAACCAGTATGATTCAGCATCGATTTGCTCTTTGCCCTTTATCCCGATGACATAAATTGTGTTGGTTGCATGTTTTTGTGTGTAATAAATCTTGCTTTGTTCAACACTGTTCATTTCAGTATTTGACTTGTTAGTGATATGAAAGTGTTTGTTTGGTAACGTTCGTCTTCAACATCCCTCTTGATCTAACTTGTAACATGACAAGAGTCCTTCTAGATTTTCTGCAGGATCTAGTCCAGAGAATGGAGATCCGTTGTGTCGCCCATTTATTTGCGGCAATGGCCCGACGCATCTAACTTCAGTGGGATATGTTTGATTTATAGAACCCATATTATATTTCGCACATAAAAAGAGACACACTGGTTTAGAAAGATTAATCACTAAGGAAAAAGTTCAAGGAAAGAGAATATATACAAATTGCCAAGTCTACGATGGTCACATGACATCGAAGACCATCTAAACGGGACACTAGAAGAATATGGGCAGCTTGCACAGAACTAAGAGGCTTGCAGAATGGCGGTGAGGTAAACGCTCTACAGAGAACATTTCACATGGATGGATGAATGTATAGATTGATGGATGGATGAATGTATAGATTGATGGTTGGATCACCAAGTATTATACAGATGACGAGTGTGTTGTTTACAATTTCATTGTCCATTTTGCATAGCGCAGGAGAACGGAAGCGACATCTAGTTACCAACAATTAATTACTATGTTTATATTTTTGTATCTGTCATGTATAGAGCAATTTGTTTTAGGTTGTTGTTTCCTGATACTACACAACAAGTAATGACGCACCTAAACTGTCACAACGCAAAAAATAATGACACGACTATACTGCTACTACACAACAATTGATGACGCATCTAAACTGCTACTACACAATAATTGATGACATGTTTCCTGCGTTATTACACACAAATCTGTGACATGTCTACACACCTTCTGTGTTTAATTACTGTGGATCTTGTTTGATATTGGTCATGTTAGAGCTCTTTCTCTTAGGAAATTGTAAGTTTGAATATTGTTCTACAGCACGCTAAAACAACATTCAAGATCCACATATAGACACATCAGCACTAAAACAACTAGGGAAAATTCAAAAGAGAAATTAGACAATAAATGGAACAGTCTACGGATGAAAACATCAAATAAAAATTTACCAATAGGAAAAGCTAAGAACACGCAAACATGGATGACAGATGAGGTATTAGCAAGAATGTCAGACAGAAAGAAAGCTAAAAAATACCCCAAAATATTCAATTACATACGATGAGATCCGCAACATGCGCAGAACAGCGAACAAAAAAAAACAATGGAAACAAAATGTAGAGAAAAAGAGATGATATTTCAACAGAAGACAAAATAAAAGCATAAAGACACTGCATCAGTAAGGTATGAAAACAACAGTAATCATAGTCTCAATCATGCCACGAGTGAATACCTTTTTCAGTCTTGACAATGCAGTGCTAAATGTTTTCATTTCAACCTCATTATAATGTGGAGACTTTTTTTAAATAATAGAAGGAACGCCAGGACAAACAAATACATGAATGTAAGTTAAAAGTTGTACCACGGGAAAAAAGTATTCAGACACATTACAAATCGAGAACTTCGACGATATAGAGGACTTTCCAACAGAATTAATCAGGACACCATTCGTTAAGTTATTGATTATTGTTAGGTTTCGGTTAGCCCTTTTTTATAAACTTGAAGTCGCATTGGCTATTTTTGTCATGCGATTTCAAGTATATAAATAGTCATTATCATCATCATCAAGTTCCGTGCTGAAAGACGTTGGCGAACATATCTCTCCATGTACTTCAATCTTTAAAAATATAGAAGAAATGCCAGGACTCAAGATACATGGGAAAATAATAAACAACCTTAGATATGCAGATATTATGTTATATGTTTGTTGTAATAGTCCTTGTCTCGATCGGTCCTTTCTGGTGACTTTGTGTGCACGGTTTGAATGGCTTGTTGAAATCGAATTTTTTTTTTTTTTTTGGAGATGCGGTTAGTCAAGTACGGAAGAACGCGTGTTCAATAGTTGCTGTGCGATTTGGTGCCGTTGAACGGACTGGTTCAATTCCCGTTAGGCTCAAGAATTTTTAGATATGCAGATGACACTGTTCTTTTAGCAGGAAGTCAACTTGAACTACAAAGACTAATAGACCAAGTCAATAAATCAAGTAATGAATATGGGCTGGATATAAATATTCAAAAAAAACAAAAACCATGATAATCAGCAAAGACACAGAAGAACAAGAGCTAAACATAAACATACATGGAGAGAAACTACACCAAGTAAAACATTATCAATATCTTGGACACAGAGTCACAAATGATGGCAGATGTGAAACAGAAGTTAAAAGGAGAATAGGAATGGCTAAAAATACCTTCAATGACATGAGGAAAATATTAACATCTAAACAAATTACAAACAAGTTAAAAATGAGAATTATAAAATGCTATTTCTTGATTAGAAACTGGCCTCACAGCACGTGGGGCATTCCCATAAGTGCTCCGCCCTCTGTTCCAGCAGCCATTCGACTCGATGGTGTTTCGAGTCCAATGCCGCCGAAACAGACGTCGACATCAGGGCACAACTCTGGCCCCTGTGACAGGTTTCTTTATTGTTCCGCCCACCCACGCCGTGCCCATAACTAGTTCAAGCACAACGTTGGTCTGTCGGAACAACATGGTAACTGTTATCGAAGGTTACGACTACGGGAAAATGCTATATCTACTCTATATTAATGTATGGCTCAGAAACATGGACACTAAATAAACAATTAGAAGACAGAATTGATGCCTTTGAGATGTGGGTATATAGAAGAATAGGGAGAACATCATGGAAAGAGAAGAAAACAAATAAAGAGGTGCTAAAGACACTTAATTTGAAGAAAGAACTACTAAGAGAAATAAAGATCAGGCAAACAAAATATTTTGGTCACATTAAAAGACATGGTACCTTATTGAAGACCTTACTTGAGGGCAAAGTCAAAGGGAGGCGAACAAGAGGTAGGCAGAGATACAAGTGGGATAGTGACATCACACGATGGACAGGTTACAGTCTAGCAGAATGCACCACCAAGACAAGAGACAGGGGATGTTGCAGATCCGTTGCAGCCAACCTTCGTTGCGGAGAAGGATACAACAAAAATACCGTTCATGCATAGGTCTTTTTTATAAGACCTATGAACAGAATTAATTGAGTCTTCATTCACTCTTTTTCGTGGTTATTCTCTTGGTGTTCGTTGGTCACTATTTATATACTTGGAGTCGTAGCCGATGCCAAAAATAGGCAAAGCAATTCGTATATAAATAGTGACAAATTGAAACACGACAATAATCGCACACCTTACTAATGAAGGAATAATTAGTTCTTATAGTATTGTCGAATATCATGGTCCACCCATTCGAATAGTGAAAGGTCATGTCATGACTTTGCGCACGATCGCCTCCTAAAGACCTGTTATCTAGAACTGTCACGTGACTGGATGGAGGCCCTAGTTGGGTAGTATGTAAATTGTGGCCAACCGACAGATCAACAATAATCAAAAACGTAACAAATGGGGGCCTAATTAATGCAGTTGAAAGGTCATATCTGGTAACGGTCATGATGCACGTAACTCCGTCGCACGACCATGGACCTCTCCTGTTTTGTATAACTATAGTTTTTGTCAAAAGGCATGAGCACATGGACTGCTGGATCAGCGTATAACTATAGTCAAGTGTACCACGGACGTTTGTCCCACATTTAACCTGATTGTGTATGGACATTTTGGGGGTATTAATATGTATATGTCAAATGTTAGTACGATCAATCAATCAATTAACCCATAACCCTTCACGGTCGTAGGGGTACCACATTGGATGCCTCAGCACACAGAGTCATCCAGCAAATTCTATCCTCAGCGTTGCGGATGAGTGTGGAAATATCTTGCCCTGTCCATTCCTTGATGTTGTCTGTCCATGCTTTTATTTGTCCTCCTCTGCTTCTTCCACCCTGGACAGTTCCCTGCAGTATTGTTTTTGACAAGGAATCATGCCTGCACACATGTCCGAACCATGCTAGTTTTCGTCGTTTCACTATTGAAAGAAATGGCTCCTGAACACCTGCACACATCTCTACTTTATTTCTTACGTACACATTGGTCTTATGTACCCTATAAACAATTCGTAGAATTCCTTCTGTAGCATATGTACTCGAAAGCCTATAATCTTCTCTCCATGTCCGCAGTGAAGTACGATACTGCCAGGGGAATGACGCCTGATGAACGTGCATTAAAGCTAGGTTATGATGTATGTTGCTTAATGGTCTGAGACATCCAGCTTTTGCACGGCAAGTTGCTTGTATCTGGTATCTGGTTGCTTGTCCTTTCAGATTTATATTGCTTGCCCAGATTGTCTGATGTAACCAGCTAACAAAGAACACAATTTGGAGGTAGAGTAGGGACATTGACAGTTCTGATTTGTTCGCTAGCTACAAATCTGCTGCCTGTGTTGACGTGTCATCAATCAATCAATCACGTAATAAACCCAGTGGCGTAGCTAATTCCTGTTTCTCCACAACTTTCTGTCTCTTCTGTTGGTAATAAGTTCAGTTGGTGATATTCTCTCGTGCGAAAGTGACAGCCCATCCAGCAACTTCTCTCTTTGTCTTTCTGTCTCTTTTCCCCTTTGATCTTTCCGGTGGTTACTAAATGTTCAAGTTTTGTTCTTCTCATCAAATTCCCTAAAAATCTTGACTGCTTGCCACACATTTTTGGTATAATTCATCTTCTTACCCCAGCATCTCTGATAACTTCTACATTAGTTTTCTTGGCTGTCCATCATGCATCGATCATTTTACAAGGAATAATCTTCTTCTTCAGCGTTCATTCTCAAACTCCCGCTGGATTTCTCTTGCAACAGGACAATGGTCCTACAAGATTTCCAGTTGAGTATAGTCCAGAGAATGGAAATGCGTTGTGTTGCTATTTTATTTGCGCCAATGGCCCAACACATCCGTCTTCGGTGGGACAAGGAATAATCAGCCCCCAGTTTTTCAATTTTGAGTTCAACATTTTATTCATGTGACATATTTTTCTTTTTAATTGATGCTCTGAACTTCTTAATTGGTGCTTTGAACTTTTTAATGGGTGCTCTGAGCTTTGTAATGGGTGCTCTGAAATTTTAATGGGTGCTCTGAACTTTGTAATGGGTTCTCTGAACTCACAATTGTAATTACGTTTTTCCACTGCAAGAGACATGTTCAATGGGTTCTCTGAACCCACATTTGTGATTACCTTCTTCCACTGTAAGAGACATGTTTAAATATTCTGTATAGCATCTTATCCATCGTCGTCAAGGACAGCTCTTCTCTATTCTGTCATCAACTATATCTTCCTTTGCTACATTATCTGTGTCATTGACATTTGATCTGACGGGATCTGTCATGGGAAAATGCTGCAACAACAAGAGATATATGGTGGTCTGCAATAACAATCTGCGCAGCATCTTATTATTGTCTATTGTCTTTCTCCAGGTGGCTTATCCACTCTTGTCGTTAAGCATAGGGGTGATTGGAGCTCGAGCTTGCGTTCTAAAGCCAGATGTGTGGCCTCGGCTGTGCTATGACCGTGTATGTTCAGGATTTCCCTAACGTTTTCTATCCATCTTATTATTATCACTATTAAATATTAATAGCCCTTTGTTAATTAAACCAAATGTTATTTTCAGCTTGATAAACAAAATATTGGATATTGTTGGTTAAACCAAATGTTATTTTCAGCTTGATAAACAAAATATTGGATATTGTTGGTTAAACCAAATGTTATTTTCAGCTTGATAAACAAAATATTGGATATTGTTGGTTAAACCAAATGTTATTTTCAGCTTGATAAACAAAATATTGGATATTGTTGGTTAAACCAAATGTTATTTTCAGCTTGATAAACAAAATATTGGATATTGTTGGTTAAACCAAATGTTATTTTCAGCTTGATAAACAAAATATTGGATATTGTTGGTTAAACCAAATGTTATTTTCAGCTTGATAAACAAAATATTGGATATTGTTGGTTAAACCAAATGTTATTTGTGGTTGTCCATAGCTGGAACTGAAGCCATCAGGCAAATTACAGATTCAAGTCAAGTTCTATCCAGAGATCAACGAAGGTAAGTAATTTCTTCAACGAGTGAACAGAGACATCAGGTGATTTTATTCTATTCTAATCAGATAATTAGTGGTGATGGTAAATCAACAACTGAAGTTAAGAAAAGTCTGACTATAGCCATGGCCGCTATGAAAAGATTAACCACCTTTTGGAAAAGCAGGATCACCACCCGTGTTAAGATTAACTCATATAAATCTTCGGTTCTGTCAATATTTCTATATGGCTGTAAGACCTGTAATCTAATTGCGGATTTTAAGACAAGAATTCAGGCATTTAAAAATAAATGCTGTAGACGTGTGTGTTGGGTATCTGTTACCGAGAACATAAGATGGATGTGTTTGTGCATGATAGAATTAATAGCAGGTCAACTAAAATCACTGTTAACTATCGTGAAACTTCGTAAATTCCAGTTGTGTAGTCACGTGACGAGACAGTCCTTGATGACAATAGATGTTCTACAAGGTACGGTGGAGGGTTCAAGAAGACGTGGTGGCCAGAAGAAAACATGGATGGATAATATCAATGACTGGACAGTGTGTGATTTGAAGTTTTCAAACTCTTCAGGATGGTAGAGTTTACAGATGCGTGGAGATATTTCTGCATCAAATGTCTCAATTTGACACCCCCACGACCCTGATGGGTTATGGGTTTTATTATTATTATTGTTATTATTATTACTATTATTATTACTACTACTATTATTATTATTATTATTATTACTATTATTATTATTCAGCTAATGAATGCAATGGCAACAATGATGCTGGAAAGTGTTGAAAATCTATAGGTGAACCCTGCGTATTCAGAATCAGTAATATCTATGCCTGTTAAAGAACACAATGCTTTTTTTGTGGTAATCTTTGCAAACAAATGAGGATGCACTCTTTTACCTGTAAGACATTGGATACTGTATTTGTTCTAGCTCTATCAACAGAAATAGAACAGTATTTCAACTAGAACTTTACAGTGGATAAGATGTTGGTGTTAAATGATTCTGATGCAGTTACCTTCTGTACTCTTTCCTTCTCCAGTGAAGACTTCAAACTCTAATTCAGGGGTGGCCAACCTTTTGCCTTAAATGTGCACATTTATTTACACTCTAATTCAGGGGTGGCCAACCTTTTGCCTTAAATGTGCACATTTATTTACACTCTAATTCAGGGGTGGCCAACATTTTGCCTTAAATGTGCACATTTATTTACACTCTAATTCAGGGATGGCCAACAATTTACCTTAAATGTGCACATTTATTTACACTCTAATTCAGGGATGGCCAACATTTCATCATTAAATATACCCATTTTTTTTCCACACTTTAATTGAGGGGTAGCCGACCTTTTGAATTAAATCTGACAATTTTTTTCACTCTCTAATTCAAATGTGCTAAATTTTTCACACTCTAATTCAAGTGTACTTATTTTCACAGAATCTATTTAAAATTCACTATTTGATTCATATACCCACATTCACTTAAAATATATGTTAATATTGACATATTTAGAATTATTATGTACCTGTAACTGTTATTTCCTTGAATAAGATAATGTTTGAATTCTTAGAATTGATTTATAGTAATTACTCTCTATATGGCTAAAGCTTGTTTTTTTTATTAGCACTGTTCTGTATTACTCTTATTAAAACAAATAAAGAGGTGCTACAAACACTTAATATGAAGAAAGAACTACTAAGAGAAATAAAGATCAGGCAAATAAAATACTTTGGACACATTAAAAGACATGACACCCTATTGAAGACCTTACTTGAGGGTAAAGTCAAAGGGAAGCGAGCAAGAGGTAGGCAGAGATACAAGTGGGAGAGTAACATTACATGATGGACAGGTCACAGTCTAGCAGAGTGCACCACCAAGACAAGAGACAGGAGATGTTGGAGATACGTTGCAGCCAACCTTCGTTGCGGAGACGGCACTTGATGATGATGTATTACTCTATTTATAACCATGCCACTGTAGTATTTTTAAAATTAGCATGGTTCGGACATGTATGCAGGCATGATTACTTGTCAAAAACTATACTGCAGGGAACTGTCGAGGAAACTGTCGAGGGGGACAAATAAAGGCATGGACAGATAACATCAAGGAATGGACAGGGCAAGATATTGCCACACTCATCCGCATCGCTGAGAATAGAATTCGCTGGAGGACTCTGTGTGCTGAAGCATCCAATGTGGTACCCCTATGACCCTGAAGGGTTATGGGTTTATTGATTGATCTATTGAATGTGCCACAAATGGTACATGACCATGGATTGACCACCCCTGCCCTAATGCATGCTGAGGGTGTACAGGTTGATTCTTTTCTAGAAGTTCGGTCGTGAATTTCCTACAGACATCATCCCAGGAGATGACTAGAATGAATGTAATACTGAAGTGCAGCAGACACCAATATATAGTTCATAATAAGTAAACAAATGATCTAGTTGCACAAGAACATGATATAGCCTTGTAGAAATATTATAGGTTGTATATAAAGCTGCTGTGCACTGCATGTGAAATGAAATATATGTGCTCAATAAGACATTGTTGACAGTTGTGTATTTTCATGATACAGTGTACAGCATTATTCAGCAGATTACTGTTAGTTGGTGAGTTAATTTTTATTTGATTCACTGACCACAAATGGTGCTAACTGCTGAACAAAGAGTATTTGCTTTGGAACAAGTTTTTAATAATTTATTTATGAATTATTAAATAATTTTCATGATTAGAAAATTTGTGAAGAAGTTTTATGATGCAAAAGTTTCATATTTACTGTAGAAATAACTTCATTGTGCTACAAGCCACTTTACCCAATGCATGCCATCCATGAGCAGTGGTATTCTTTCAGGAATGTTGTTGTATCAATAATATCGCCACACTAAATAACCACATGTCATGTGACATAATATCACCTACAATGTGAATGAGTGTACTGCGATGTTATAGACACCTTGTAGAAGAAATCAAGTCTGAAATAAACTAGATTGACCTATGAACTTAAATGTTGGAATGACCACAGTCTCCTTCCTTGTTAGTCAAACAAGTCTGATGACAGGCATGGTGGTCAACGCCAGGCATGACATTCAAACAATGTCTTTATTATTGTTTCCTAACCCAGGCAGCATAAAGTTGCCTTTTCTGATCTCAAATGACATGGGAGGTTTGTTATGCTAGTAGAACTAAGCTAGTTCCTAGAACTAGGCTAGTTTACAATCATTATAGCATTATAGCATTTATAAGTCTAGTTTCTGGTTTATGTTATGTGTTAGATGTTCAGTCCTATGTTTTGTTGCACTGTTTATTTCCATTTTTACAATCTAGTCTAAAATTCTGATCAAACATAAATGTCTTCCATCACATATTGCACAATTTTATTTAAATAATTGTCTGGTATTTTCAGAAACTGAAATGCTTCCAGGTCAATCACAACCCTTTGTGCGCCGAGGTGCTATGAAGCAACAGAAAGTTCATGAAGTCAAAGGTCACCATTTTATTGCAAAGTTCTTTAGGTCTCCAACGTATTGTTCCTTTTGTACAGAGTTTTTATGGTAAGTTTTTCTCAGTTGTCCAAATTACGAAAAATTAACGCAGGAATTAAATAAGCGCATTTTCGTGCATGTGCTGATTGACTTTGACTTCCAGATATTAGACAGTCTGTTAAATACACTTGATGCTAGGGCAATGCGAGTTGTAATTTCTGGCATGACATCACCGTCGAGTGTTCATTTGCTTCCTAGATAAGAGAATTTCTGTACTTTTTCAAGTTGTTGTCCATTTAAAGTAATTTCGTTAGGTGAATTGGTGAAGTCCATAATTTTTGTTTTTGCTGAATTGATTTGGAGACCTATTTGTCCTGCAATGAGTTTTAATCTATCTGTTTTTGTTAGATAGCATGTAAATAATGACCCCACTGTGCCCACTCTTTAGATTGATTTTGTGCTCCTCAAATTTTTATATCCTTTCACCAGCACGCGCAAGCTCTGTAGACCCCCCCCCCCATGGTGGCCTTATGGTCCATGTTGAGAACCACTGCCTTACATGATAGACTGAATATGAGCCCTAGACTTATGTCATGGATGGTCTTGACTTTAAAGCACTGAACACTTTCTTTTGAAAGCATGTTTTCTCATCTGTGGGGACTTTCAGCTGCTTTTCCTCATGATATCTTTTTATCACAAGCATTGAATCTTAAACTGTGGAAAGATACTCCAGAATCTATGTGCAGAGGTTTTTGTGTGATTTTGATGTCTTCAATGCGATACCCGATGTTCCCTCTAATTTTGTTCTCACATGAGCACATCTGAAGACTTCTAAGCTGTGAATATTTAATTTTTCCATGCGAAGGTTTCTACTACTTAAACAATAAAGAAGAGCATTTGTTTGGTTCTTTATGTGCATGGGTGGTATATTTCATGAGCAGTACTTTCTAATTAGGTGCGGGGCCACTTACATAAGAGGTAATATATGTGGCACCCATTTGACCTCTCTACAATGTATCCAGTGTATACACAACACAATGTATCCTCAAGTATTTAGCTCTTTCTGTTTGAAAATGTATTTAGATCACAATATTTCCTCAAATGTGTAAAACTTATGACATGTAAAAATTGCCTGAAACTGTCGGATCTAGGTTGAAATTTGTGGTATATTGATTTTTCTGTTATTGTTTGTATTAACTTAATATCATAATTTTTTATTTCCTTTTATTTCCTTTTATTTCCTAGGGGCTTGAATAAACAAGGCTACCAATGTCAAAGTAAGTATTCTGTGATTTGGTCTGAGTAAATATTCTGTGATTTGGTCTGAGTAAATATTCTGTGATTTGGTCAGAGTAAATATTCTGTGATTTCTAGTCCAAGAACACAGTCTAATTTTATTGTTGCGTAGTAGAAATATTTTCACTCTTTATCTCTGTTAAATTTTTTTAACCTACATTAATGTATGGTATTTAGAAGTAACTATAGAATTTCTAGTAGAAGTGTTTTCATTCTTTCCACTTCAGATATTTGTAGGCCTATATGCAATGTTACAGCAAACATGAGAGAAGACTCAACATCTTTCATCTAAGATGTCTCCATAAGAACTAATACAATAAATGGCGTGACAAAATCACCAACATGGAAGTGTTGTAATGCACTCAGCTACCATCTGCTATGAAAACATTTAACTGTATTGGCTTTTATCTAAATGTGACCTAATGGTCTGGGTATTTGGAAAGCAGTGCGTGCTATTGCTATGTATTATCTATATTGCTAGGTGGAGTTGATGTTTATTTTTGGCCAAGATGCCTTTTATCTAAGTGTGACCCTATGGTCTGGGCGAATTGAGAACCGTGTGCGTTATTATTGCAAAAGAATAATATGTTTAAAGCTGTGTCAGAAAAAAGAGAAAGATTCACAAAAAAATTGCAAAATTGCCCGATTGCAAAAGAATGCAACAGTTGTGGCAAGACAAGTTAAATATTGAAAAAAAATATTGTTAAATTGTTAACATAAGATATGGCCAGCACTTATCTGGCTGTTTTAGTGACTTGTTGGAGATAAAGACTTGACATCAAGTAGCATAAACTATTCACAATCTGTGTCTATTAAATAAATGTCAGAAACATCAAAACTATTCAATTTTTACAAATTTGTATACACTTTAATATAACTTGACTGTCTTTGCAGTGTGTAACTGTGCTGTGCACAAGAAATGTCATGATAAAATACTGGGAAAATGTCCAGGAAATGCAAAAGACAGCAGAGAAACTATGGTAAGAGAAGAAACAAAAATTTATACAAGATTTAAAACAATTAGCTGCCCATCATTTCTGACGCAGAAAATAATAGTTTAAGTTTTGTCCCGTGTCTATCATTATTATTTGGAACCATATCTTCATTCTATTGTTATTGTATATTGTTCATAATTGCAACTGCAGGTATGCTCCTGATTGCAATTGAAGCTTTACTAATGTTTGCAATTGCAGCTTTGCTCATGATTGCAATTGCAGGTTTGGTCATGATTGCAACCACAGCTTTGCTCCTGAATGCAGTCATAGCTTTGTTTATGCTTGTAATTGCAGCTTTGCTCATGATTGCAATCACTGCTGTGTTCATGATTTCAAATTGCAGCTTTGCTCCTGATTGCAACTGTATCTTTGCTAATGATTGCAGTCACAGCTTTGCTCATGTTTACAACTGCAGCTGTGTTCATGATTAAAACTGCAGCTGTGCTCCTGATTGCAACTACATCTTTGTTCATGATTGCAACTGTTCTTTTGGTCTGTTGTTGATGTACTTTGTGCTAGTTGCAACCATTTCTTTGTTTTATTATTGTTTTACATTGTTCTTGTTTGTGCGTGATACATGGCCGAGAGATTGGATGTTGGTCTCACAACCATAAGATCTAGGATTCTGCACCTGGAAAGACTAGATTTTTTTCTGTGAGATGATAAATTAAAATCCAACCCTGACCATAATGTGGTGGGGGTGGATGGCCAGTGCATTGCACAAAAATCACTAGAACTGTATCCTTAGTTACAACTTTTAAATTCTCCACGTCACGGAAGGTCAGTGCAATAATATATGAAGTTAAAAAGTTGGACTGTTGTCACGTGATTTAGTTACTGATCCCTGTATTGTACCATAATTTATCCGCTGATTTGAATTTACATTTCCTTCAGATTTGAAATGACTAGTTATCTCCAGATTTGAAATGACTAGTTATCTCCAGATTTGTAATGACTAGTTACCTCAAGAGATTTGAAATAACTGGTAACCTCCAGATTTGAAATGTCTAGTTACCTCCAGATTTGAAATGACTAGTTACCTCCTGATTTGTAATGACTAGTTACCTCAAGAGATTTGAAATAACTGGTAACCTCCAGATTTGAAATGTCTAGTTACCTCCTGATTTGAAATGACTAGTTACCTCCAGATTTGAAATAACTAGTTACCTCCAGATTTGAAATGACTAGTTATCTCCAGATTTGTAATGACTAGTTACCTCAAGAGATTTGAAATAACTGGTAACCTCCAGATTTGAAATGTCTAGTTACCTCCTGATTTGAAATGTCTAGTTACCTCCAGATTTGAAATAACTAGTTACCTCCAGATTTGAATCTGTGTTATTTTATTTTCAGATGCTAACAGAACGTTTCAAGATTGATGTGCCTCATAGATTCAAAATTAATAATTACATGTCTCCAACTTTTTGTGATCACTGTGGTTCTATGCTGTTTGGACTCTTCAGACAAGGTCTTAAATGTGAAGGTATAAGATATAACTGTCTGAAGATATAACATGTGAATATTATGAAGGATTTGCAACATTCAATTACACTCCTCCTTGTAGGAAAATTGAAAACAACTTTTAGTACAAAGGAACAATTACATGAGAGGATTAGAACAGTAATTACTGCATATTTTTAATTAGAGAGATGTTGTCTCTGGGATAATGACTTCACACTCTCACTGTTAACACAACATGTACAGTTTGTGGTGACATGGTGGATCTTTAGACATTTACCCTCCTTACTGAAAGGTTACATTCCCTATAAAAATGTTCCCCGAAAGATGATCAGGCACTCCCCCAAAAGTGAAACAACATTTTTTATTTTAATTAGAAAAGCAACCCATAGTCTCTTAGCAAGATCATGTTTAGTAAGTTATCTGTTGTCTAACCCCAGGTAGAGTTGTTATAGCTTTCACACTTGCTGTTGAGCTTAGTGGTTTGTAAAGCAGATATAGTCTGCATTCCAGAGCCAGGTGTGGTGCTCTGGTTGACGTGTAGTCATGTTTCTCTCTCTGTGTAGCACTATCTCTCGCGATGTCAACATTGATGTGGAAATTAACAATAGACTGGCAAAAGTTAGTGCTGTATTTGGCAGATTACGCAACAATGTATGGGACAGAAGAGGTATAAGAACAACCACCAAACTTCAAGTATATCATGCTGCTGTTATACCAACCTTACTATACGCCTGCGAAACGTGGACAGTGTATGCTAGACATGCAAGAAAGTTAAATCATTTCCATCTTACCTGCCTACGTAAATTACTAAACATCCATGGTGGGACAAAGTACCAGACTACGAGGTCTTGGAAAAATCAACCTCAATAAGCATCCACACAATACTTATGATGGCGCAGGCACGCTGGGCAGGCCATCTTGTGCATATGGAGAACTCGCGTTTGCCAAAACAAATATATTATGGAGAACTCAAGGCAGGATTTCAAAAAGCTGGTGGACAGTGTTTCAAAGACACGCTCAAGTCATCCTTGAAACATCTTAACATTAACCTAGGCGCTTGGGAGAGCCTCGCTCAGGATAGAACAGCATGGCGTTACAGCATTAGAACAAAGCACTAGCGGCGGAAGAATTCAGACAAGAAACTGCAAGACAGAAGCGGACACGTAGAAAAGAAAAAACATCTCAACCTCACACAGATACCTTCTATTGTTGTCAATTCTGTAAGAGAACATTTTGTGCGCGCATTGGACTTGCTAGTCATTTAAATACGCACTATTAACTTTATTTTGTTATTATTTATTGTTATTATTATTATGGTTGAGTTTTTGGTCATCGTCGATCACGACGGACGAACATCATCATCATCAGTCATGTTTATTGAGGATTGTCTTGATTTTGTCCATCCACTTTTCTTTGTATCCTGGCTCTTGCTCTGTATCCTGATTCCATCTTGGTATAAGTTCTTATAAGAAGATGATTGCTCATCCTCATATGATATCCAAGCCATTTAGCTAGTTAATTAGTCAAAAGATTGTCCTCATTGCACATCGATCCATTAGTGCTTGGATCTCCTCCTCACGATATCTCTCAGTATGTAGCTACTGACCACACCCACTCTGTGCTAGTTTACAGGTCTCCTCTAGTTACCTGAAGAAGATTCTTTTTCAGCCACATTGATCTTAAATTAACATATTTTAGTTATCTACACAAGGATAACATCATTCAGCTTATCTCTAAGAGCATTCAGAATCAATCATTCACCTTATCTCTAAGATCATTTAGAATCAATCATTCACCTTATCTCTAAGAGCATTCATAATCAATCATTCACCTTATCTCTAAGATCATTCAGAAACAATCATTCACCTTATCTCTAAGAGCATTTAGAATCAATCATTCACGTTATCTCTAAGAGCATTCAGAATCAATCATTCACCTTATCTCTAAGAGCATTCATAATCAATCATTCACCTTATCTCTAAGATCATTTAGAATCAATCATTCACGTTATCTCTAAGAGCATTCAGAATCAATCATTCACCTTATCTCTAAGATCATTCAGAATCAATCATTCAGCTCATCTCTAAGAGCATTCAGAATCAATCATTCACCTTATCTCTAAGATCATTCATAATCAATCATTCACCTTATCTCTAAGAGCATTCAGTAAATCAACTCAGTCCATTTCCTGCTTGGTCCCTGTGAATGCCGCACCAGCTAGCCTGTCCAGCACTCATGTCCTCAGACACCTGCATGTCCAGGCACAAATATGTAAACAATTCTTGTCAGGCTAGAACACAAAGTTATATCTACGGCCATGTAATCATCCAGAGGTATATCACATAGTAGTGTGATAATATAGCAGATAACTTTTTCTATATCAGGTATATCACATAGTAGTGTGATAATATAGCAGATATCTTTTTCTATATCAGGTATACCAATCAATTAAACGATAGATTACTTTCTCTGTATATCAGATGTCAGTTAAATGACACAAAATAGTTTCTGTATATCAGATGTCAGTTAAATGACAGATTACTTTCTTTGTATGTTAGATGTATCAGTTAAATTACAGATTACTTTCTCTGTATATCAAATATATCAGTTAAATTACAGATTACTTTCTCTGTATATCAAACGTATGTTAAACGATAGATTATTTTCTCTGTATATTAGGTGTATTGGTTAAATGATAGATTACTACATTCTATGTATTTCAAGTGTGTTAGTTAAATGACAGATTATATTTCAACATATAAAATGTCATAAAAAATAATATGCTTGTGGTTTCTGCAGTCTGCAACATCAACTGTCACAAGAAATGTCAAAGATTCATGCCAAACCTTTGTGGAGTTAACCAGAAACTGTTAGCGGAAGCTCTGCAGAAAATTAGAATATCATCGACTCCCGGTGATAAGAAAAAAATTCAGACATCTCCGTCAGTAAGCAGTGTGAGTTACTATATAATGTTAAATGCACTCCATAATATATATATATATATATATATATATATATATATATATATATATATATATATATATATATATATATATATATATATATATATATATATATATATATATATATATATATATATATATATATATATAAAATAAATAACAACATATAAGGTTAACTGAACTCTTTCAAAACTTCATTACTTTTAGGTTTGGATAAAGTCAATTTTCAGGAATAGAAAAATTCTGTATGCTTTTTTACCATTGTATCATTTGATAAATCTGTGTCCATAAATGTGGAAGATATGTACATTTTTCTGAATGATATCAGCTGCAATAAAAATAAGAAAATTTGTTATATTATCACAACAACCACTTGTTCCATACTAACATGTACTTCACTGTGATCAAAAATCAAGTACAAGTATTAACCTTTAGTATGATTAGTACGGTGTTTTGGTCTCATATAAATACTAGTTTTAGCCAACCATAAAACATAACATAGATTTTTTATCAATGAAAATCAAACTGATATATTGATGATCTATCCGAAAGGGTTTCTTTAATTTGCGAATACATCAGTGATTGGTCCCGAAAGAGTTAATATTGAAATATTTAATCTTTTCTTCTAGTTGTGTAGGTTATCATCTATAACATATGGGGATATTTCAGTATTCACCCTTGTTATGTGCAAGTCTACAGCCACCTTTTTATGATCTCCTATGATAGAATAGGAGATCGTTGCAGCCAACCTTCGTTGCGGAGACAGCACTTGTTGATAATGATAGAATAGTATCAAAGAATAAATGTTCTCCAGAATGCAACATCAAAGTAGATGGAATCTGTCTAAATTAAATCAACATCAAAGTAGATGGAATCTGTCTAAATCAAATCAACATCAAAGTAGATGGAATCTGTCTAAATCAAATCAACATCAAAGTAGATGGAATCTGTCTAAATCAAATCAACACCAAAGTAGATGGAACCTGTCTAAATCAAATCAACATATGCAGATGTTTAGGTACATTAATAACATCAGATGATAGATATATTAAAGATGAAAATGTAGGATTGCCCAGGCAAAGGCAACATTTCACAAGATGAAGACCGACCTATTGGCAGGCAATGTGTTGATGTATCAGTTAACAGCAGCTCTTAAGTGGTTGATAACTGATACATCAACCCACTCGGTAATACTCACAGACTCTCAAAGCATGTTGCGCAAGATAGAAAAGTTCATGCTAAGAAAAGAATTGTGGGACTTATTGAACAACTCAGTTGTCTAGAGCATTACATGGATATACTGCCCTGGTCATGCTGGGTTCAGAAGAAACGAGAGAGCCGACTTGTTGGCAGGCAATGCGGCGATAGATGGCACATTTCTGAGAAGAGATAAAGCAGATTTAATGAAGCCAGTAATAAATTCATTTCGAGATGCAGATGATGTCAATGAGGTTGAGAACGTACACATACAGAGAATGTTAGAAATGGGAGTTTTCAGAGGTGAGGGAAGGAAAAGTAAATTTTTTGGAAAGTCCCGAAGATCACAAAATCAAGACCTGACCGGAACTCTGAGTCTACATACACTGGGATGGCTGCTGGAGCGGAGGGCGGAGCACTTATGGGAATGTCCCGCGTGCTGTGAAGCCAGTTTCTAAGAAGAAGATGAAGACCATCCTATATAATATATCTTTGTCAATAGGAGGTGAGAAAAATAGTTCTTTTAGGTTATATAGAACAATTTTGATGTATGGAAGTCATTCTTGGACACTAAGCACAAACAGTGAAAAATTATTTTGAGGAAACAGAGATGTGGTTTTATAGAAGAATGTTAAGAATACCATAGACAGATAAAAAGAGTAATGAAGATATCTTGAAAGAAGTTAATTCAAAAAGAGAGATGCTTACCCGCATCAGAAAGAGACAGTCCACATTTTGAGGACACATCATGAGAAGAGGGAAAATGAAAAATGTTGTACCAACAGGCAAGTTTAAGTGCAAGAGGGGCAGGGAAAGAACAAGAGAGACAATGATTGACAACCTAGCAGTGTGGCATGGGAGAACATCAATATCAAAAATAATTAACAGCACAAAAAATAGAAGTCTGTGGAAATACAGGATAACCAACACCACACGGTATGGAACATAAGAAGAAGATGATGGAAAGAATAAATAAGAGCTATTAGTAGTCATAAACTAACAATAATTGAGTTTCCAATCCTATTTATTAGTTTGTAGTATATTTTTTTCTTCTTTCGTTCACTTGAAACATGTCTATATCTGCAATTCTGTCTCCTTAATAAAACTCACTGTCTTTTGTAGTTCATACAGTGTCCCATAGAGCTTTGATTCCAGTGTTGTTTCCTCTGGCCAATATGTCTGCCTCAGTGTTTCATGCTCAGAACACTCTTGAAGTATATGTATAGTTTGTAGTATATAAAGTATTCAGCTTCTATGCATATCTATTACGTTTGTAGTATACAAAGCGTTAAGTAAAAGTTTATATCTAGTGTAATATTTTACATTTTACCATTTCAGTAGGTACCTTGACTTGCCATCTAATATAGAAAAATGGTAGTCACATAATGCTGTAGGAGTATGTAGCAGTCTGGTACCCATTTGTGCAGCTGGGTTGACTAGACAGTTGTGACCATGAGTCTATCCACAACCTTTGGAAGATATTATCCCTTTGATTTATCTTCCAACGGTTGTGGATAGACTCAAGGTTATTATCCCTTTGATTTAACTCATTTAATCCCATCATCCGTGTCTTCCTGGGACATAGAGGGTGAGAAAGGAATAGCATCACAGTCTGATAATGGATAGCATAAGAGATGACTAAATAGGTTTGGAAATGGAGTCTGCTGTCCTACTATATAGATAAAAGTGAGCCAAAAGATATGAAGAAGTCAGATGGGGCTTCCGAAAAGTGGTAGCTATTGCAGTCAAGCTGTAAAACATGATATAACACATTTCATTCTCTATACTGCATCCTGCTATAACAGAAACATGAAAATAAATGTAGAATAGGAATAAGATAAAGTTTGTTTCATGAAATCTTGATGACTGCTCAATTGTACTTTTCTAGCTCTAAATATATTTCTTTTGTGATGCATGAAATATTTGTGTCTGTCTCTAGCAAACTGTTCTGATTAATGATGATGATGATGATGATGAGGATAGTGAGGAGAACTCTGTGTACCAGGAAGTTTGGGGTAAAGATAATGTTCCTCATGCACCTGCTGTGGAAGCACGGAAGTTTAAACCAGAAGATTTCACCTTTCTTAAAGTTCTTGGAAAAGGAAGTTTTGGCAAGGTATGTCATGATGGACATTGTGTGAAGGTATTTATTTAGTTAGTTAATTAGTCATTGGATCATCATCACTGCAAACTGGACATGTCCATAGTTGCTCTGATCTCTCCCTGTGTGTACCCGCCATTACACTTCTACTGACAGTACTGGTCCTATGCTGGTTGACAATCATTCTTCTGTACCATTGAAAATATCACTTCTAGCAACACTGCATTTCAAACCTGGATCTTTAATCCTAGCCATTGAAAAGGAATCATCATCCACATTAGTCTCTATATTTAATTATGGTCATTGCGCGAAGGTACCGGTATGTCATCATGGCCACTGTGTGAAGGTATGCCATTGTGGTCATTGTCTGAAGGTATGCCATGATGATCATTGTGTGATCATAGATATATCTTGGATCATGGAACCTTCAAACTTCCCGATGATGGTATTATTTTTGTACTATAAGAAAAATGTTGAACATATAAAAAACACAATGACATGGAAAGACACATGTTAGAGGGCAGAATTCTGGGAAGTAGATGAAGAGGTAGATCTAGAAGGAGATGGACAGATAACATCAAAGACTGCAAGAAGATATCATTAGAGGAGGCAGGCAGATTGACACAGGATAGACTTGGTTCAGGACATTGCAAAGACAATGTTCTGGAAAAGAATATGTCACGTGACGATAAGAAATATAATCCACAATCCATGGAGATGATGGGTGTGACTCACAAGGAAAAACTGGGTCACAAAGAGTCTTCCACAGTATGTACAAGGAATCACAGGCCCACATGTATCATTGTGTGTCACTGTGTATCTTCAAGACAAGCAGTCCTTCAGCTTTTTTTTTTCCTTCTTCATATTTGAGAAGTTTATATTTTTGAATTCGTTTTTGTAAAAGGTTTACAGTAATTAAATTATTAGCCAACACCAAGCAGTTCAACGATAATAAAATATTAATAGTAATAATATTAATAATAATAGTTATAATAATATTAATAGTAATAATAATAATAATAATAGTTATAATAATAATAATAACAACAAGACCCATAGCCCATCAGGTTGTACGGGTACCCACAATGGAGACATCAGCACAAAAAGCTCTCGAAACATCTCAATCCACAGTCATATGGAGGAGTGTAGAAAAATTACCCCCAGACAATTCATTGATGTTATTAATCCAGGATTTTCTTCTTCCTCTTCTTCAACTTCCACACTTGACTGGTTCCTGCAAAATAATTTTAGAAAGTGAGTCCTGTCTCGTTACATGTCCAAACCAAACAAGTTTACTCCGTTTCATTAATGCCAAAAGTGGCTCTTGATAACCTGCAAGTTTGTTTATTGCTGCCAGACAAATATATATGTCTTGTGTTATATATAACTAATTCTTAACAAACGTCTGTAGCCCTTGTTTTCAATAGCCAAATATGTCTTGTGTTCTTCTTCTTCTTCTTCTGCATTCATTCTCAAACTCCTGCAGATTAGCAGGATGTAGTCCGGAGAACGGAATGCGTTGTGTCATGGTTTACAGCATTGCTGCGATATCTGTGCCTTTTAGCCTGACACATCTGACTTCAGCATGGCTTTGAGTCACTGACCCTATATGGGATGCGACAGCCAACTCCATCCTATAACCTCCTTAGTCGCCTTTTACGACATGCGTGGAAGGTAAACAGTGTCGTTATTCTTTGCTCCCCTTTCGGGCCCCGACAACACACGGGCGGTCTCGTGTTCTATATAACTAATTCTTAACAAACGTCTGTAGCCCTTGTTTTCAATAGCCTGAATCCTTCTTTCTGTGTCTGCATTGAGTGTACAACTTCCAAATTTGTATAAAAGTATACCGGTACTTAACACTGTGATCTGAATAGATTGATCTTTACTGTAATACTGATCTTGCTTTTCCAAATCATATTCAACCTTGCCATTGCAGTCATCACCTATCTAGTCTTAGCTTAATCTTATTTCCTGATGAGTTAAACAGTAGGACTTAAAATAAATCTAGAGTAAATCTGAATATCTGCTGATTAAGATGATATATGTATATTCCTTCTTCTTGTTTGCAGACATTGTTAACTAATCAGTTGTGTTAGGGGGTTTATGGATGCATGTTTAGTCTTCGAAGGAAGCAATTCCAATGCAGCCGTATCCTAGGATTATCACATTTTCCCAGATGTAACATGTAATTCTGGGCCAACATAGTTCATCATTTGTTTTATCAGATCTGTTAATCCACATGTGTTATGGTACATATAGCATCTTCCCATTTCCACCTAAAAGTCTGCCACAAAAGGACATAGGTACAATGTCCACTGACCTGCATTTCACAATCATTCACAGAAATATTTGAAAATTAAATAAGTAATAATTCAAAAGTAAGAAATCAGAATGAAACATGCAGTGACATAATGATTTTTTTCACATATAACAGGTTGTCAGCCTACCCCCAACTTTCCTTAGTTGCATCCTACAACATGACTGGAAAGCAAATGGTGGCCCTATTCTTTGCACTCTGAACTACATGTCCAGGCCCATTTACCCAGTTTAGTTTAGTGAATATTATTAGAACTATTAGTCAATACTTGGGCAGATCCAAGATCTGTTGTTGATCATGGGCTTATGTTAAAAAATTGATGAATCACATTGAATAACCCTTGCAGATAATGGACTTTATTAGCTGAAAGCCATAAATTTTGCAACGTTACTGCAATCCCATCAAAACTGTACTAAATTCATATCCAAACTTTACTACAATCCTATCCAAACTTTGCTATAATTCTATCCAAACTTTACTATATTCATATGCAAACTTTACTGCAATCCTATCCAAACTTTACTATATTCATATGCAAACTTTACTGCAATCCTATCCAAACTTTACTATATTCATATGCAAACGTTACTGCAATCCTATCCAAACTTTACTATAATCCTATCCAAACTATACTATATTCATATCCAAACTTTACTGTAATCCTATATCAAACTTTACTGTAATCCTATATCAAACAATATAACAACTCTTCTTCTGGTTAGCAGGATGCAGCATAGAGAATAGAATGAGTTATGTCATGATTTACAGATTGGATGTAATATCTGCATCTTTTGTCCAGACACATCCAACTTTAGCATAGAGTTAAGGTTACATTGACATATGTGTTGGGACAGCCAACTTCATACCCTGAGTCTCCTTAGCTGCTTCTTCTCAAGTGTCTGGCACATCACAGTGTTGTTATTCTTGGCTCATTATATTTTTTACATTATTATTATATTAATTCCAAGATTGGATGTACTGAGCCAGAAGTTGCAATTAATGCAAAACCTGCAATGCAACTTACTTAACACTTTCCGGCAGAAATCACACAATCAAAGTGAACACCAAAAAAATAGAAGAACTATTGTATACATTATTTTTTAATGTTTTATATTGTTAGATATTTTATTCATTTTTTGTGATGATTGTTCAAAGGTCTTGTTGGCAGAACTAAAAGAAAACAACACATATTACGCAGTGAAAGCACTCAGAAAGGATGTTGTTCTAGAGGATGATGATGTTGAATGTACATTGATTGAGAGAAGAGTTCTAGCTATTGGCTACAGGAATCCTTTCCTCACTCACCTTCATAGCACCTTCCAGAGCAAAGTAAGAATTGGGTGCCATCAAATTCTGTATAATAATCATTTTATGTTAAAATAATTAAAATAGTTATTTTAATTTCATTTATTCATTCATTTTCCTTTTGCACTGAAGTTCAGAGGTCAGATCTCTCTAATTCTGTCTATTCAAAGCTATTCTGTGCAGTTCTTGAATAGTATGAATATTGATTGTTTTAATTTCTCTAAGTATTGTCATTCTGTGTGTATTTTTGGTCTACCCCTGCTGTATGACAATCCCGTAATGATGACGAAGAGAAATCACATGTGCTATCTTGAATATCCGATGTTGTAATACACAGTTTGTCACAAAATAATTCATTTGAATGAAAAAGAATTGGAGTGAACTGACTTCTGTTACACAAATCGGTCTGGACTTTACGATGTTAGTTCATTAATCCAACGATCGATGGAATGACCCAGACTTGATTAGAGAAACACCCTCCATCAAAAGACGTCACTACCAGAAGTCCATTATTTTAATTACTTATAATGAATTATTTATAATAAATTATAATTATTAAAATAGTTAAAATAGGCCTAATTAAAATAGTTATTTCAATTCATCAGCATCATATTCCTCTTGTGCCAAGCTTGGCACATAGGACAGATGTCATAGCTCTCCATACTTGTCGATCAATAGGCAGTTGTTCCAGATCGTTCATTTTCCTACCAGCTGTTATGATTTCTTTTTCAATAGTTCTTTTCAGTGTTGTCTTTAGTCTTCCCCTTTTTCTCTTGCCACTCGGTGACCATTTAAATACTAGTATTCTGTCTTTATTCATTCTGAGTGCGTGACCGATGTATGCCCAATGTTTTTTCTAATAACGTCTGTGATGTATTCTTGTTTGGTCTCTTCTCTTAGTGTCTCATTTGACTTGAAGTCTTTCAAATTTGTGTTTGTGATTTTTCTGAGAAATTTGTTTTCGAAGGCATTTAGTTTGTTTTCTAAAGATGTAGTTGATTTCCAGATTTCACACCCCGTATGTTAAAACTAAAAAACACATGTGTTGAACAGCTGTAGCTTTGTATTAATGCAGAGGAATTATATATATATATATATAGTGTGGAGAATAGAATGTGTCATGTATTACAGCTTAGCTGTGATATCTGTGCATTTTGGCCTGACTCATCTAGCTTCAGCACGGCTTCTGAGTCACTTTGACCTTCTATCAGATTGGACAGAAAATAGCATCCCAACAAACCTCCTTAGTTACCTCTTACGACAGCCATACATGGGTGGTAACAGTAACTCTATTCTTTGCTCTCCTTTCAGGGCAGGAACACACAAATGGAGCTTAGAAGTTAAAATATGTTATTGTAATTCTTGTTTTATACCTTCGCTTTTCTTTTCATTGAAGTATTTGTAACGCTTTTTTAGCAAACTAAAAATCTGAATTATAAAATTCTGCATCTATTTTACATTAATGTATGGCTCAGAAATACGAACAATGCAACTAGAAGAGAGACTTGATGCCTTTGAGATGTAAATATATAGAAGAATAGAGAGAAATTTATGGAAAGAGAAGAAAATGAGAAAAAAAAGTTCTGACAACACTTCGTATGAACACAGAACAATTAAAGGAAATTAAAGTATAAAAAATTATATATTTTTGGACCTATTAAAAGAAATGACACCTTGTTGAACACATTACTTGAGGTTAAAGTCGAGGGGAGGCGATCAAGAGGTAGGCAGACATACAAGTAGGAGAGAAACATCACTAGATGGACAGGTTATAGTCTAACAGAGTGCACCACCAAAGCAAGAGACATAGGATGTTGGAGGTTCGTTGCAAAAATGAAGTTTGATGATTATGAACACACTGTTAATTTACACAATACAATGTGATTTGATAGGTTTCAGTTTACACAAATAATTTGATTTTATAGGTTTCAATTTGCATAAAATAAAGTGATTTGATGGTTTTCAATTTACACAAAATAATGTGTTTTAATAATAATGAATTGGGCACATAATGAGAAGAGGAGTCATTGAGAATATAGTGACAACAGGAAAGATAGAAGAGAAAAGATCAAGGGGAAGACCCAGAGAAAAGATATTGGACAGTTTGACTAAATGGCTTCGATTGACGACACCAACAGAGATGATGACATATATGAGAGATCGATGTACGTGGAGAAATATGATCACCAATGTCATTCAGCACGGCACTTGATAATGATGATGAATGTGCTGTGATAAGTTTCAATTGTCTGACTTAGTTTTTTCCCTCATTACTATCAACAGAGCCATCTCTTCTTTGTTATGGAATACCTGAATGGTGGTGATCTTATGTTTCATATACAAGTGTCTGGTAAATTTGAATTCCCTCGTGCTCAGTAAGTAACTGATTTGAATTATCTCCTTCTAGCTATTACTAATTTGTTTACTGTATTACACCCACATATGGTACACCCACATACGGTACACCCACATACGGTACACCCACATACGGTACACCCACATACCGTACACTCACATACGGTACACCCACATACGGTACACCCACATACGGTACACCCACTATGGTACACCCACATACGGTACACACATTTTATCATAAGAAAAGAATTTACATAGTCTATTAGTCTGTTATTGGTAATATAGCACTAAAGACCCATATATAAAGTTAATGAAAGTACAGTAATTGCAAGTGAAGGACTTACAAAATGGTTTCCAGTAAAATGAGGAGTTAGGCAGGGATATGTCTTATCATTATTATTGTTTATTATTTATATAGATAATATTACCAGTACAGTCAAAACACTACCAGATGCTGACCGGTGAAATAACTTTACTGAATTACTCTTTGCTAATGATCAGTGCCTACTCCACAGTTCAAATGAAGAGCTTCTTGATTATATAAATCTACTCAATGAAAGCTGCCTGAAGATCAACACAGAAAAAATACAGAAATAATATCAATAGGCACAGAATCCAATACAATCAACATAAATATAAATAATCAAGTACTGAAACAAGTGCAGGAATTTCAATATTTTGGGAGTATAAAAGGAACAATTGATAGAGATCGAGACAAGAATTTTAAAAAGCCAACTACGTAACTTATTATCCAGTGTCAATCTTAACCTTTAGCAGATAACTAAAATTTGGTTCTTTTCCCCTGCCACTGCACTCATTTTGATTTTATACACTATTTACTAGAGGATATTTGGAAAATGCATTAAATTTTTGTTTTTAGAGATTTTTGTCATGAAATAAAGGAATTCTTACTGAATACCATGATGAAAATGTTGTTGGTGTAGGCCTATGTGGTATATGAGAAAATGGTGAAGATGAAATATGCAAAAACAAACCATAAACATAAGTGACACCTATTCTTGTTCAATACATTCAGTGCAGGATTAAATGGTGTTAAATGCTAAAGCCTATTCTATTTCTTCTAGAGCATATTTCATAATTCCAGATCATGTGGTTATAATGAATGAGATTTTACTGTATATATATATATATAATATATATATAAAGGAAATTCGAAACAAAGAATTAAAATATTTTGGACATTAAAGGAAATGGCATATTGTTGAAGATTTTATTTGAAGTTAGAGTTGAGCAATAGGTAACAGATGTGTGGTACAAATTTACTTCAGGGAAAATAAAACAAGTGCATTTGTACAGAACAAAATAACCTAACTTGCAGGTCAACAGAGGGTAGTGCCGTGCCATGATACAGAGAATTGGCCGCATCAGGAGGTACAATCACAATACATTGTCGGGGGCATTTTGAAGAAAAATCATTGGGGTGATGGGGCGCAGCATTTTGAAGATGTGTATCATGCTGGGAAAATCTACTGTGTGGCCCTGGATCAAAGAGAAACACTATTGATAGTGATGAAAGAACATGTGTGGTTTGGCCATGTAGCGAGACAATTTGCATTTAAAGATTATTGTGCAGTTGAAGATTGGAAAGAGAAAATGGGAACACTGAAATTATAGCTTGATAAGACAAAGATGTGAACATGACAAACTAACAAACACAATGCCAATCCTGGATTACATCAGAAGACAACAGATTGGAGAGAAGTGGTTTTTACATGCTTCCAGACTACCATCAGATAGGGCCTCTCAAATAGTATGACTATACAGACATAAAGCAAGAGGCAGACCTTGCAAACAATGGATTACAGAAATAAAAGAGTCAATGAAAACAAACATATATGAAGCACACTAAAATCCATATCCAGAGAACTCTTCTTCCCCTGACCCTGCAAGGCATAAAGACCATCTCCAGAGAACTCTTCTACCCCTGACCCTGCAAGGCATAAAGACCATCTCCAGAGAACTCTTCTACCCCTGACCCTGCAAGACATAAAGACCATCTCCAGAGAACTCTTCTACCCCTGACCCTGCAAGGCATAAATGGGTATAAAGCAGAAAAAGGAAAAGTGAACATGACATGTCTTTCTCTCACTTATCCATGTAACTAAAGATAAATCCTCACTTTCCATTTAACTAAAGATAAGAATATTTAACTGTTTTTTCATGCTGATGTTTCTATGTTACACCCCTATGACCCTAACTGGTTACTGGTTTTATTATTGTTATTATTAATTCATATTAATTTGTGCCATTAATACAGATTCTATTTTATTATTGATATTAATTATATTAATACAGATTCTATGCAGCTGAAATTGTTTGTGGCTTGCAGTTTTTACACAAGAATGGCATAGTCTACAGGTAAAGTTATAATTTGGGTTAATAAACTAATAACATAAAATAATTAGACAAGTTTTGTTTTTAAACTAAAACACCCCTTTTAACCATGGAATTTAGTCCACATGGTTATATCAGAGCTTTTAACAATAAAAACGTAATGGAGGTTGTAATTCGGCAAACCAAAATCTCCAAAACCTCAAAGGTTTTTATAAACAAATATTTTCTGTCAGTTGATGAGAAAAGTTTTAATTGTTCTGTTTGTAGTAGTGCCTCCGACATTTTAGCTTTTTAATTCACATAAAAATCTCTATCCTTCTTCTCTCCATTATCAATCACTACACATCAACTCACACATACAAGAGTGAGATATTGGCAATGACATCTGCAATGGAAAATAAAATTATGACATTCAAAACTAAATGTCATAGAAAACTCCTAAGAATATGCCTATCATAGACAGAAAAACAAATAAATGCAGACATCCACAAAAACATGAATGTAGAAAAAGACGCTTCTGAAAACTATTAAAAAACTATTTAAAAAATATTTAAAAAATATCAAAAAAGACACTTCTGAAAACTATAAAAAAAACTATTAAAAAACTATTTTAAAAAACCTATCAAAAAACTATAAAAAGATGCTTCTGAAAACTAGCAAAAAACTATCAAAAAACTATAAAAAAAGATGCTTCTGAAAACTATCAAAAAACGATCAAAAAAGACGCTTCTGAAAACTAAAAAAAAAACGCAAGCTAACATAATGTTGACATATAAAGAGACACAGGTTTATAAATATTAATCAAGAAGGGAAATGTTCCAGGAAAGAGAACAATAGGAAGACCAATGATGGACACAGGATATCGAAAACCTTCTGAACATAAAACTGGACAGCTTGCGCAGAATCGAGAGGCAACAGAGTGGCAGTGTGGACAACCTGCTGTAAATGATATGTCACATAGATAGGTTTGTTTTAGGTCTCTGTGGTTCTCTTTTGGAGGGACTGTTAGATAACATTAATTGTTACTGATACAGACATTTTTATCTCACATGTGCAGATAACAGTAGTATTACTCATTAGCATTTGAATATTGACAACAACAACATTTCTCTTAGTCTCAGGTGCATGAATTGGTGGGATAAATATTTTTTTTAAATTAAAAGGGAATGGGGGGGGGAAGAGAAGATAATTATACTAATATTGACGTTTTTATAAGAATAGGCCTATGGATTTCAATGGCCAAAAATATGAATCTATGAAAAAAATAAGTTGAGAGGTATGCCATCCTGAAGTTGAGAGGTATGCCATCCTGAAGTTGAGAGGTATGCCATCCTGAAGTTGAGAGGTATGCCATCCTGAAGTTGAGAGGTATGCCATCCTGATGTTGAGAGGTATGCCATCTTGAAGTTGAGAGGTATGCCATCCTGAAGTTGAGAGATATGCCATCTTGAAGTTGAGAGGTATGCCATCCTGAAGTTGAGAGGTATGCCATACTGAAGTTGAGAGGTATGCCATACTGAAGTTGAGAGGTATGCCATCCTGATGTTGAGAGGTATGCCATCCTGATGTTGAGAGGTATGCCATCCTGATGTTGAGAGGTATGCCATCCTGATGTTGAGAGGTATGCCATCCTGATGTTGAGAGGTATGCCATCCTGAAGTTGAGAGGTATGCCATCCTGAAGTTGAGAGGTATGCCATCCTGATGTTGAGAGGTATGCCATCCTGAAGTTGAGAGGTATGCCATCCTCAAGTTGAGAGGTATGCCATCCTGAAGTTGAGAGGTATGCCATCCTGAAGTTGAGAGGTATGCCATCCTGAAGTTGAGAGGTATGCCATCCTGATGCAACTTGAAGACTGTAGCATATTTTGCAAACCAACATCTTTAATATTAAGAGATTTTTATCCTTATGGCTGTACTATTTTTATCCTTATGGCTGTACTATTTTTATCCTTATGGCTATACCATCTTTATCATTATGGCTATACCATATTTTTTTTCATTAATGATCAGATTTCTAGCTGTAAGTAACTGTAACTAATTTTTCCAACAAAATATTAAATATACTGTGTCATATTACAGTTCACCATAGTACACATATAGTCTCATATTACAGTTCATAGCAGTACAAATAGGCCCTATACTGTCTAATATTACAGTTCATAGCAGTACAAATAGGCCCTATACTGTCTAATATTACAGTTCATAGCAGTACAAATAGGCCCTATACTGTCTAATATTACAGTTCATAGCAGTACAAATAGGCTCTATACTGTCTAATATTACAGTTCATAGCAGTACAAATAGGCTCTATACTGTCTAATATTACAGTTCATAGCAGTACAAATAGGCCCTATACTGTCTAATATTACAGTTCATAGCAGTACAAATATTATTTCCAGGGATCTCAAACTGGACAATGTCATGTTAGACAAAGATGGACATGTCAAAATTGCTGATTTTGGCATGTGCAAAGAAAATATCAGTGGAGAAACTCGAACAAGCACTTTCTGTGGAACACCAGACTATATTGCACCTGAAGTATGTTTCATTTAGTTGTATTTTATTTTCATTCAACAATTTGTATTGTTTTGTTAATAAATCACCAAGAAAAAACAAGAACCTTTCAGTGTCGTAGGGGGTTGTCACTCTGGAAATATGAACACAAAAATTTTGCCATGCCTCTCTCAGTTTCTTGTTTCAAGTCTGGAGAATCTTAATCCTGTCCATTCCTTAATATTATCAATCTGTACTTTCCTATGATTTCCTTTTCTTCTTCAACCCTCAGCTGTTTCCTGCAAGTTAGTTTTGGAAAGGGAATCATGCTTTATCACGTGGTTATTCTTCTTCTTCTTCTTCAGCGTTCATTCTCAAACTCCCAATAAATCTCTCTTGTAGCAGGACCATGGTCCTATTAGATTTCCAGCAGGATGTAGTCCAGAGAATGAAAATGCATTGTGTCGCCGCTTTATTTGGGTCAATGGCCCGACACATCCGTCTTCGACGGGACGTGGTTATGAAATAGAACTTAATAATTATTGCCAAACAGAAATATTAGCTCATTTTGTCCCAATATAACACATTTTGTTCCCAAAAAAATTGTAATACTTTGCTTAATTGATACAGATTCCTAAGAACATGCTACATTTTCGGCCAAACTCACATTTTATTACTGTATGATATACAATCTGGCAAATTAGTTTGCATATCCACCCGCATGTTATCTGGCTTCCTGTTCGACCAAATCTTAAAGGGTACCAGATTAATCCTGGAAGTAAAAGCTGTGAGGAAGAGAAGGTGCTGACTGCCCTCATATAGCAGAGCCACTGAAATGTGAGATCGCCAACATCTCACAGCTCTACGGCATTAATAATTTCTATGGATTAACTTTACCCTTTTTTATCCGGGCCCGAATGCAGAGCAATAAATAATGACACTGTTACCTGCGTTGCACATCATAAGAGGTGGCTGAGGATTTGAAGGCAAATTTGATTGTCCTATCCCATATAAAGCTAAAGTGATTCAGAATCCATGCTGAAGTCTGATGTATCTGGTGCAGATATCACAGCAAAACTGAACCATCATGGCACAATGAATTTGGTTCTCCAAACTACATCCTGCTAATCTGCAGGAGTTTAAGAATGATAGCAGAGGAAGTAGAAGTTTAGATATATCAATTTTGCTCCAACCAGCTTATGGCATATATAAATAACCAAATGGTCAGAGGGTGTCCGACAAAGTGGATGGTGCCGCAGTAACCTTTTTACCTCATTTTGCGTTACAGCTTATGGCATGAAACATATTAATGATTGAATACAAATATCTCGCTGATGTATTAATTAATGTCTGTTAATTAATTGTTTTCCTAATACTAAAATGGATCAAAGATACCACATAAATATATTATATATTATTATATAAGACATTACATAAATATATTATAACGAAACTAGAATGTGGCAGATTTTTAGGGTTTAGGGTTAGGGTTAGGGTTTGTGGTGAGAAGAGCAAATATTAATTTAACTCCTCTCATCCAATGAACCGCTAAAATCTACATTTTGGAGGTCCGATTTGCCAAAAGCCGCTTAAATCTATATTTAATATAAATTTAGTATCTTGAATTACTATCACAATGTCCATAAAAGCAAACATATCGTTCCTATTTGTGGTACTTCTGATCCAGAGATAATCGATCTAGAAAGGCATGCTTCATTAGAAATAATAAAGGTTGTATTTGAACAAGAATTTCATATAAACAAGTGTGTTTACATTTTCATTTTGTGTAACTTATTGTTACTTGTATTTGAAGTAATGAAATCTAGAAGTCCTCAATGTTTTACAACTAGTTAGGCTTTTGAAATATACAAAAATATGTTATGTAATGATTCCGATATTAGATAAAATGGTGATTGTAGGCCTAATCTGGAATTATTACGATCTCACTTTGATGGAAATTCTGATTCAGAGTTGAGTGTTGATGAAGCTGAGTGGTGTTTCCAATGCAATGTATCTGACTATCGTCATTATCTACATTCAAATATATATTTTAGAATATTACATTTGGATGTGAATACTCAGACCTTTATATAAGGCATAGTAATTTGTATTATATATATTTTATATTATATACTAAGGTTATGTAAATAATTCTGGGAACTAAAATGTATGCCTAAAGAATATAACATTTTATGGAAAATGCATATTTTTTAGCAAAAGTAAAAAGACGTTGAGTCCCCCCTCTCTCCCGACACCTAACGGCACACATGGATGGGACAAGACAAAAGACAGGGAGTTGTGGAGAAACGTGATCCCTTATGCCACTCAGAACAGCACTTGATTAATTTATGTCACTAACAATTGAGACTTAGAATCAATAAATTTCATATACCGGTAGGTAAAATTGAACCCCAAAAACTATGCCAATCTAAAGTGCACCCTGCTGCTTCTAAATGCCCATAGGGACACTGCAGAAAGCAAAAGAAGAAAATGATATAATATTAGAACAAAGAAGTAAGAAACTAAATAAAAACATTTGCTGTACTTGACATCCAAGATTCTGAAAATTATTAAAGCACAATCTCCAGAAAATACAGAACATATTTGACAGAATTTCCAACTGTATGACAACAAAATTGGTCATCTGAAGAAGCTATGATGAACTATGTCGTTGTCTCAAAGTTGATTACTAGAGTACAGTTTATCGGTAAAATCTATATTTAGCATCTTGCTTCGACTGAAGAATGAGGAATAAAAAATAAAAAATAAAAAACAAATTTGTTTAACTCTTATATCTCCATAAGAGTTTTCCTACGCTGTTTCAATGTATTTAGATGTAGGCGTAATTATACAAATTGAGCCTTTAGCGTCTCACCTGCAGAAGGGGATCTGCTTAACTGACTGTTTTAATGGTTTGCTGGATATAAGGAGTTAAGATTAGTTATAAGGAGTTAAGATTAGTTAACGTATGTTGTCTGTGTTTACAGATTCTTAAGGGAGCCAAGTATAACTCATCTGTTGATTGGTGGTCGTTTGGTGTTTTGCTATATGAGATGTTGATTGGTCAATCTCCTTTCCATGGTGATGATGAAGATGACCTTTTCCACTCCATCCTCCATGATACACCAAGATTCCCACACTCTACACCAAGAGAAGCTTCAGCAATGATGAGTTTGGTATGTTCATTTTATAAATGTTCATTGGTTGTTGTTAATGTCAGGTGTTATATGAACAAGAGACATAGAAATTGCTTAACCTTTAGCAAGCCAGATTAAAAAATACGAAACGTCTCCCTGCCACCGGATTCTTTTTTGATAATTTGCATTATTGATGGTGACTGTTTTAAAATATGATAATTTTTTGGTTGTTAGAGATATTTAAATAATATTTGCACATATAAATAAAGAATTGAATTATGCATATATTGGTGTAATTTATGTACGTGTGTGTGTGATACCAGACGTATGAGAAAGTGGTAAAGACGTTTTTCACAAAAAACATATATTTTATAACAAATAAAGAGGGAAAAAATAAGGAAAAAAAATAACTTACCTTACATATCGAATTCCTTGAAAACACTGTAAACTAAATCCCGCAAATCTGTTGTATTTATGTTCTTTCACTGCGAAATTATCAAAATATAGCCGGGGGAACTGTATAAAACATGTAGATTTGCAGTAAAATCGTTCTTTGAGCTTAGGCCTAGAGTTATTTTTTCTGCCACTTCAAAATATTCGATATCAAATGTACAAGTCCCCAAACCAACACGGCATTCTGTATATTCACTGCTGTGAAACTAAATAACCTAATAATCCATGATTCAAGCCACGATTCAATGTTATTTTATTCGAAATACGATGAAATAAAGGTCTGTAAAACCGATCCATCATCATGGCATCGTACCGGTGTACAGATGTGGTCAGATTAATTACTCTTAAACTTTTACGAATAGCTAGCCATTCTCAAAAACGATCATGTCGGAAGTGGGGGATGTACCGGCTTCGATTGCGCATGTCCCCAGCTATGTGCACGGACTGTGGTATTTGTAAATCTCACGATATTATCGTTGGGTGGGCCGGGCCGCCAAAAGCGCGCGCGGCCATTTTGTTTCTCTGCGGTTAATGAAGGTTAATGAATGCCTGTTGAATGAGAATGCTAAAATTAATAAAGCAACTACTTTGAAGCAACAAGAATTTGGAATCAAACAAGACAAAAATATGAACACACATAGTTTACACAATGAAGGTTGCGGTATGCACTTATAAATATAGGTAGTAATAATATTTCCATCAAGTATGAACAAAGTTTCTGTCAGTGACAAGTTTCTGCTAGTCACAAATTTTGTTGATGCATCTGCTAGTTCCCATTAACATCACATGAGATTGTACAGCAGAGATCAGAAACAGATTAATCATGGACCTACCAAAAAAACATGGCATGGGGAAACATAAAAACAAAATTAGGGCCTATATCTATAAAGAAGCTATATTTTTCCAGTGGAACAATATGGTTATGAGATATGGTCAATGGCATCCAAAACTAAAAGAAAATTTCAGCATTTCTTCTGCTTTTTCTTCTGCATTCGTTCTCAAACTCCAGCAGATTAGCAGGATGTAGTCCGGAGAACGGAATGTGTTGTGTCAGGGTTTCCAGCATTGCTGCGATATCTGCGCCTTTTGGCCTGACACATCCGGCTTCAGCATGGCTTTGGGTCACTGACCCTATATGGGATGGACAGCCAACTCCATCCCATAACATCCTTAGTCGCCTTTTACGACATGCGTGGAAGGTAAACAGTGTTGCTATTCTTTGCTCCCCTTTCGGGCCCTGGCAACACACAGGGATTTCAACATTTGAAATGAAATGTTAAAGAAAGGTGTTGAGAATATTATGGAAAGAAAAATGATCTAACTGATGTCCATTGAGAACTGGACATATTGAGAACTGGACATAATGAGAATTGGACATTGAGAACTGGACATATTGAGAAATGGACATAGAAGAGACTGGCTCCTGAAAACTATAAAAAAAAGCCAAGTCAACATATTTTGGACATGTAAAAAAATACACAATGGTTTAAAAAATAAGATTAATCATTGAGGGAAGAGACAAGAAGTAGACCAAGACTATGATAGACACAGGATATCCAAGAACTGAGTATAACACTGGAAGAACCTGGGCACCTAGCACAGAGCTTGGAGGCTTACAGGGTTGCTGTGACGACAATAATGTACAAAAGACATGTCACATAGATAGATTCATTCTTACCATAATAGCAGTTATTCTTGAGTTATATTTAACAAGATTAATTTATTGATAAAATTGTTTTTATCTTTTTCAAAATGTAGCTTTTTGAGCGTAACCCACCTGACAGATTAGGAATGCCTACATGTCCAGCTGGATCAATCAATGCACAGCCATTCTTCCGTACCATTGACTGGGAGAAACTTGAAGCTAAACAGATACCACCTCCATTCAAGCCAAAAATTGTAAGTTTTTCTAAGTATTTATACAACAAAATTCTATCAGTTTTTTTTAAATGAACAAAACATGAAATATGGCAGTTTTGTGAAGTTCCTTTCATATGCCGAGGGATCACTATTGTCCTATAGACCAACCATTATGCAATAGTAGATGTCATGTGGATTGTCTCACTATTCTTTCAGACCAATCATAATGAGACATGTGGATTGTCTCACTATTGGCTTATCGAACCAACCATTATGCAATAGTAATCTCTCAGTTTATGACATGCCAATAAAATGAGAATTTCCTCATGTGGAAGAACGACATCCATTCATGTGTACAGTTATGTTTTTCCTTTGCAGTGAAATATAACAATAAGCCAGCATTACTCATCATGCTGGGGGAACCAGATAAGCTCCAGTCATTATTACATTCAATCAGTCAACATGCTGAAAAACGTGAAATATAGCAGTTTTATGAAGTTCCATTCACATGTGCTATTGACTTTTGAATGAATTGATCAAAAATTTCCAATAACAATTGACTTATGAATGAATTGATCAAAAATGTTCAATAACAATTGAATTTTGAATGAATTGATCAAAAATTTCCAATAACAATTGACTTTTGAATGAATTGATCAAAAAATACCCAATAAGAATTCACTTTTCTTCTATTTGCAGAAAGGTGCCAGCGACAGTTCTAATTTTGACTCAGACTTTACAAGAGAGAAGCCAAACTTAACACTTCCAGACCCTGCACTTCTTAAAACTATGAATCAAAACGTATTTAAACATTTCTCATTCACAAGCCAGGACCTGATACACTCATGATATCAATACATGGGCATATTTTCAGTTCCTGTTTTGATAAACACTGTTTTCTCTACTTTGGTCAGATATTTTGGCTAGAAACTGTGTCTACTTTTACATCATATCCATCATTTTAATTATTTCTTATCCTCTTTTATTAATATCTTCAAACATTGTTTTGATTTTATACAAAAGTATTAAATAACTTTATCACATTAACCACAAATATATTTACTATATTAATGTTATCCTTGTTGTTTCTAAGAACAAGTTCACTTATATTTCTATCTTACTGCTATGGATGAATTCACTTGTTTTCTATCCCTTCATTGTTACAGGTAATTCCACTTTGAAATTTTTAATTCTTAGTATGTGTCAACCATCTTATCCATGTGGTATATATATACTTGGACTTTAAACAAGACAATATCCAAAAGAATAAATTCTTTTGAAATGAAGTGCTACAGAAAGATCCTACAAATATCATGGACAGAGTAAAAGAAGAAGATTGCAGTTTGGAGATTACTGAAACAAAATGAAGGGTGGGTTCTAAATATCATCATCATAAGAAGGAAGCTACAGTATTTTGGATACTTAAAGTGACATGATGGTATCGAAAGGCTGATTCTAGAGGGCAAAGTGCCAGGCAAGAGAAGAAGAGGAAGACCAAGAAAACAAATTGACCAGCGACATTGATGAACATATGCACATGTCTGTGGCCAATGCAAGCCTGCTTGTCTGGAACAGAGAGGCATTTTGAGTATCCACGACGAAGACAACGTTCTGGAATGAATATGTCACTTGATATATAGGTCCTATATCTATGTATATTATATATATATATTCTGGTTTAGGCCTAAATATATAACCAGTAATGTGATAGCTCTCTTATTTTTGTAACAAAATAGAGGGATTCATTCAACACAGGGAGAAGTTATTGGGGGGAAAAATTTAGCGCATTCTGCATCAGTTAATTATCATCATCATCAGGTGCCATGCTGGCTGGCATAGGCAACCATGTCTCTCCACAGCTGTCTGTCTCCAGCATTATATATCAAGATCATTTTCTTCTTCAGCGTTCGCTCTCATTTAACCACAACGAATATTTCGTGTGATTTCCGCCGGGGAGCGTAAAGTACATTGTGCTGCATGTTCCACAGTAGAACTGTGTTATTTGCACCTCGGTTGGCCACTTGTGGTCAGGACGTCTGAGGTCCAGCACACAATATCAAGATCGTTGTTGTTTCCGTGCTATGCCAGGTTGCCAAACTGTCCAATATTTTCTCATGTTGTCGTCCTCTGTCACTATATATTTACAAATAATTCTATTGTTCCTGATATAACCTTAAAAAACATTAAGCTTAGATTAGAAGATAGTTTTTAACTCTTTATCTTCAAAGGATGAAGATCTTCTTTGATCAACCTTCTCGTATCTTCAAAGAATTATTCAGTCCTTCTATAATATCTGTAGATATCTTTTCAAACAGAAGATTTATTGTCTTACCATCAGAACGAGTGGGTCTGTGGTTGATTTAGCTGTTTAATTCTGTGAGTCAATTATTACATGAGACAATGGACAGCTGGGATATTAATCAACTAGATGCAGAGAGTGGAGTCTTTTATTTTCTTTTCTGTTTGATAGTTCTGTCTTTTGTTTCCTGCAGCCTAGATAATGTTTTTGTATCCATTCATTTTTGATTACCTAACATTCTACTTTGCACACATAAATGACAAAATGGATTATCATGGAGGAAAATGTTCCATGAAAGAGAAAAGAAGCTACTCCATATGTTAATAGACACAGGAGATGAATTAGTGTTTACAGATTTTCTGAATTGATCAAAGCGTACTTTTGGCATTACCATAGTAGGTCTCTCTCTTTCAGCAGATACTGAAGAATATATATAGGCCTATGGATAATTTCTGTAGCCTGTTGAGTGTATCAGAAGTTGGATAACTATTTCAATATGGCACTGAATGAAGCAGGAGAGCTTACACAGCAGTGCCAGGAGACTTACAGAGTGATTTTGAGGACAGCGCTTTTTAACACTTTGCATATATGACTTTTGCCCTAATTTAAACATGTGTAGAAAATATGTGTCAAAAACTGTATTATATATAAAGTATATCCGATACTGATTTGTAGTTATATTTTATTTATACAAGTCTTAAAATTATGAATATACCGGTAATAAGACTTTTAAGTATGTTAATTATTGTAATTATAAATTATAATTAGTAAAAACAGCAATGGGGGTGAAAATAATTTCACATTGCCCATGTGTGACTACCAGGGTTAGCAAAAAACTAAAATCCTAAAGTACCTCCTCATTGTGCAATCTGGAATCAGAAATACAGAGTCCTGTGCTATGTACCTGGCCAACACTTTTAACGATCATGTCCGTGGATGTGGTAGAAAAGTAAATGTAGATGGAATGACAAATTACAACAAAAAAATACAAGTAATATCTGAGCGAAAACATACTGAGTCACTGTCGACACACAGTGACGCAATGAATTGCATATTAGACTCTGTTTGATAATGGCAGCACTGATTGATATAAATATGCCTTTAGTCAGATGAAGTGTGACAGCTGAAATAGCGGCAGAATCCTATGGAAATCACTAATAGACAGAATGAAGATATTAGACAAAGAAGAGGTACCGCCCCAATATTGGAATATATTAAGAGACAACAGAAAAAAATGGTTTTCACACATCAGCAGACTACCATCAGACAGCATACCACAGCAAGCTATGCTACACAGATACAATGAAGGCAGACCCAGAGAGCCGACCACGAAAATGATGGACCACCGAAATAGAACACGTGACACAAGAGGGCCATCTCAAGAAACACTTCTACCCCTGACGCTGAAAGGCAACAAAGAGTTTAGCGAATATATAAATAGATAGATCTGTCTTTTATCTTGCATACCCATATTCAGATGTTTTAATTAGATTGAGAGCTAAGGAAACCCATTCCCTTGTCCTTCTGTCATCTCAATTTCCAGCTGCCTGTTAAAATTTAAATTGTGTGCTAAACTGATTTCGTGAAGTGTCCATAAATTGCATCAACAATTTGGAGGTGTGGAGGGTCTAAATAATTTGGCAGTTGTTGACACAGAAGAGGAGGGGGATTGACAAAAGTTGACAGCAACAATACTGTTTCTATGCATTTAAGATGTTTGACATTGAAACACTTTTTTTTAAAACAAATATTTCATAATTTGTTTCTGCTAAAAATGTTTTAAGGGAAGTGGTTAAGATTTTTTTTTTACAAAATTAAACAAGGGAGGGAAACTGAATTTTTGACACTTATTGAAGAGTGAGGATAAAGAAGGTCATCACAAAGTGGCGCAAAATTATTGACATATTTCATGGCCAGCTCTTTCCAAAGATTTGAACTCTGTAACCTGTTTCACAGTGAAACTATTACTACTGTCTAGTCAAGTCTAGTTTTAAGTAGACTTAAAAGCTTGTTTGATCTTAAGTAGACTTAGAGGCCTACCGATCTTCATTTTTGTATTGTTTGTTTTGATCCTGAAATCTATGAACCATTTGAGCATTTGTCTTCTATGTTTAGAGGGCTCTTTTCTCTAGCATTTTTTTTTTCATACCAAGAAGGCTTTGACTTGCATTGATTTGTAAAGGTTTGAGAAGAGACGTACTCAGAGAGATCCAATCGTTCATATGTTCTATATTTATCTCTCAAATGTACCCTTCACATGATGATTTTAATGTTTTTTTACTATATTGTATTTTACTTACTACATTGTATCTTCCTACATCAAACTTTCATCAACTGTACACAACAAGTAATTTGCTCAATAGATTGTGTTCTGAATTGTAGTAGTATACTGTGTTCACTTCATCTGTTTCATCAATCTTCACTTCATCTAATTGATCAATTTTCTCTTTTTCTACTTATCAACATTCATTTAATAAATTTTGATTTACCTTCACTTCATTTTCTTGATGAATTTTTACTTCATCTCCTCAATCAAAATCCATACAATCTCCTTGATCAATGTTCACTTCATTCCTTTCATCAACCTTTACTTCATCTCCTTAACATTTATTTCTGTCCTTGATCAACTTTTACTTCACCTCCTTCATCAAAATTGATTTCATATACTTCAGTAACTTTCACTTCATCATCCTTGATTAACCGTCAGTTCATCTCTTTGATCAACCTTCAGTTCATCTCCAGGATCAACCTTTAGTTCAACTCCTTGATCAACCTTCATTTTATCTCCTTGACGGATCTTAATTTTATCTCTGTGATCGATATTCATCTCCTTGATCAACCTTCGTTTCATCTCCTTGATCAACCTTCATTTCATTTCCTTGATCAACCTTCATTTCATCTCCTTGAACAGCATTCATCTTCTTGATCAATTTCATCTCCTTAATCAAACAACAGTTCATCTTCTTGATCAAACATCAGTTCATCTCTTCAAGCAACCTTCTCTTCTTTTCCATGATAAACTTTCATTTCATCTCCTTGATCAACCTTCACTTTATCTCTTTGATCAGCCTTCTCTTCATCTCCTTAATAAACCTCCATTTTATCTCATCAATCTAACTTCACTTCAGAAGCTTAAATCAACCTTCATTCATCTTCAGTTACACTTCACTTCATCTCTTTGATCAAACTTCACTTCATCCCTTGGATCAACGTTTACATGTTATTCTGTCCATGTATATATTAAATAAATTTGATAATACAATACACCTTTGCATACACCTTACGTTGCATCAAATCAATATGTGATTATGGTAAATAGATCTTGTCTACTATTGAATTGAGAATACCTACACGAGTCAGCAGACCATGCCTAATATCTCTCATAGTAACAAGAGTCAGTGAACCCTGGCTAATTTCTTTCATTGTTGCAGGCATGAGGGAACCATGATTAATTATCCTATATAGCTGCAGAAGTCAGGGAATCATGGCTAGTATCTTACATGGGCCAGGGAACCATGGCTAGTATCTTACTTGGGTCATGGAACCATGACTAATATCTTACATTCGGGAGGGAACCATGATGAATATCTTACATGGGCCAGGGAACCATGGCTAGTATCTTACTTGGGCCAGAGAACCATGGCTAGTATCTTACTTGGGCCAGAGAACCATGACTAATATCTTACATTCGGGAGGGAACCATGATGAATATCTTACATGGGCCAGAGAACCATGACTAATATCTTAAATGGGTCAGGGAACCATGGCGAATATATTACATGGGTCAGAGAATCATGGCTAATATATTTCATTGTCCAGGGAACCATGGCTAATGTCTTACATGGATTAAAGAACCATGACTAACATATTACATTGGGCCAGGGACCAATGATTAATAACTTACATGGGCCATGAAATCATGGCTAATATCTAAGATGGCTCAAGGAATCATGACTAATATTGTACATGTCTCAGGGAATCATGGCTAATATCTTACATGGGACAGGGAACCATGGCTTATATCTTACATGGGACAGGGAACCATGGCTTATATCTTACATGGGCCAGGGAACCATGGCTTATATCTTACATGGATCAGAGAACCATGGCTAATATCTTACATGGATCAGAGAACCATGGCTAATACCTTACATGGATCAGGGAACCATGGCTAATATCTTACATGGATCAGGGTTCCATGGCTAATATCTTACATGGGCCAGGGAACCATGGCTTATATCTTACATGGGCCAGGGAACCATGGCTTATATCTTACAAGGGCCAGGGAACAATGACTAATAACTTACGTGAGTCAGAGAACAATGATTAATACCTTACATGGGCCAGGGAACAATGACTAATAACTTACGTGAGTCAGAGAACAATGATTAATACCTTACATGGGCCAGGGAACAATGACTAATAACTTACGTGAGTCAGAGAACAATGATTAATACCTTACATGGGCCAGGGAACCATGGCGTATATCTTACATGGCTCAGGGAACCATGGCTAATATCTTACATGGATCAGGGAACAATGATTAATATCTTACATGGGCCAGGGAACAATGATTAATATCTTACATGGGCCAGGGAACCATGGCTTATATCTTACATGGGCCAGGGAACCATGGCTTATATCTTACATGGATCAGAGAACCATGGCTTATATCTTACATGGATCAGAGAACCATGGCTTATATCTTACATGGGCCAGGGAACCATGGCTTATATCATACATGGGCCAGGGAACAATGACTAATAACTTACGTGAGTCAGAGAACAATGATTAATATCTTACATGGATCAGGGAACCATGGCTAATACCTTACATGGATCAGGGAACCATGGCTAATACCTTACATGGATCAGGGAACCATGGCTAATATCTTACATGGGCCAGGGAACCATGGCTTATATCTTACATGGGCCAGGGAACAATGACTAATAACTTACGTGAGTCAGAGAACAATGATTAATATCTTACATGGATCAGGGAACCATGGCTAATACCTTACATGGATCAGAGAACCATGGCTAATATCTTAATAGGTCAAGAAACCAATATGTCCATCTCACACGAAATATTACATTGCCAGTGAACCTGTCTCACATAATTAGAAATATTGTCCCTGTGCCCATCTGGTACTGAACCTTTTCTCAAGCATTATTCCAGTATATGAAAAACTCCACAGCAGAGTTGATCCCGGGTTCGTTCGCCCTTTTAGCCGAAGTATCATTCACCGACACCATGAACCCCTCGTCCAAGTCTGAGTCTATGAACATAATTATGAGAACCGGGGACTGGAAGCTTGTTTTCGAACTGAACAGGATTCTCTAGTCCTGGTTTTCATGTAGCGTGTTCTCCATTCTATTTGCACGTAACACAGCCCTCTGGCGCGATTCACTCAATGTACTCAATATTTTGTCCTTGTGTGTACGAAAACAAGGCACAAATCTCGACATTTGTAACATCTACCTTTAACGGATCATCAACTTCGGCCTCCCCTTCATTGAATTCACATATCGGCTGATATTGCCGGAATAAGAGTCGCTACTGTGCGCCCTGTATGTTGGTGCAGAGGTATCTGAGATAATGCTTGTCCTTTTGCAGTTCATTCTTATTCCATCTGCAACCTTCACATCCAAAAATATGAAAGTGTTAACATGGCTCCTAAAGTATTAACCAGGATCAGCTGTATTTTTGTTTCCAGGTAGCACTACCGATAGGTACCTTTAGGATCTTTGTTATCTGCTAACCCTGGGTCCGCATGAGAGAAATGCAGTACCCTTTGTGCTCTGTAAGCCGACTGATCTTCTACAAGAGGTCTACGAGAAACGCAAGTCATCCCTCTGGAGGTGAGACATCTCTAGTGTCGAGGAATAACCCAACTTTCAGAATGCAATGGCAAACTACTGATTGTATTTATATTGCCTAGAAAATCACTAAAGTCAAAAAATGCTGGGTTGATTGGTACATCCTGAAAAGAATAATCTACCAATAAAAAATAGACATGTAAAGGCTAGGTCAACATAGGATAATAAAAGGAAAAACATAAAATGAGTATTATCAACATTTTGGTACACTACATACTAGCAAAAATCACAAAAGAAGGCAATGTTGTTACTAAAATGTCTTGACCATGACCCAAAAAATAAAAAAATAATAAGAAACAAATAGACACTACGATAGAAAGAGATTAGAGGAGCAAATTAGATAATAAAAGAAAAGACAATAAAAGGGAAAGAAAAAGGAACACAAGTACAAGTCAAGAAGAAAAAGCAGGACAAGTGAAGCACAGCAAAATAACATGTACGATGAATGAACATGAATGAGCAATGAAAGAAATCAAAATCTACTAATTTGATTTTAGTAGTATATCATATTCAGGACGTAGCCATGAACCCAACACTTTTGGCTTTAGTTATTTTCTAGGCAATATAGATACGTTCAGTAGTTTGATATTGCTTTCAGAAAGGTATGGATGCCTTATTTGACTAAAATGACGAAATGTGTTTCCAGTTTCAAAACAAAGAAAAATTAGAATTGCACAGAATAGTAAGGTAGAACCTTGGCTCTCGCCAGTAAGCCTACAGTCCTCCTAGCTGAATTAATTAGGCCTTGATTCGTTCCTTTTCATGATTATTCCCGTGTTTTTCGTTGGCCAAAATGTGTATACTTGAAATCGTGTACCAGAAATAGCCAAGGCTACTCCAAGTATATAAAAGTAGTTACGAAAGGACATCGTGGCAATAATAAAAAACCTACCAAATGAAGGTTTCATTAATTCAGCTAGAGGGCTTGCACTGTCGAAAGCCACGTTTAACCTAGTTACGTTTTTCCTCCCCTATAACGTCCTTTCAGCACAATTAATTATGCCTTCATCGTAACACCTTTGATTATTGTTGAGATTTTCGTTGGTCACTATTTTTATACTTGAAATCGTCGTGGCTATTTTTGGCATGCGACTCCAAGTATATAAATTATGACCAACGAAAAACACAAGAATAATCAAGAAATTTACGAATAAATGAAGGCCTAATTAATTAAGTTTAAAGGTCGTATATACAGCCGACGCCTCTGTTTACTACATACTTTGTATGTTAAAACAGCCAATGAAATTCATGGGTAAAGTAAAAAAAAAAAGAAGCCTGATAGGGCCTGTCCATAACTTACGTCAAAGTTAAGTCATAACAATTATTTGTTTTCAGCCCCCCCCCCCCCCCCCCCTTCATCATCCACGTTGTCAACAAACTGTCAAAGATTCAGGGACAAGCCTATCCACTTATGTCCTAACAAAACTCCACCCCCTCCATCCTTCTCACCGCTCCCACAAACCAAAATTCCCTTTTCCCCCAGAAAAATTATTAAAAGAATCATTATTTTTTTATTGATTTTATGATGTATGTTTCATATTCAATCCATTTAAATGTTGTATGCCTATATTTAACGAAATTATTAATAACGTTCCGCTCCCCTCTCATCAACAACTGTTCAACATCTCCAACCCCCTCCCTCTTTTTTGTTAGGTGATGTAGTGTATAGACATCCTCACTTACTTTTTATTAATGATTACGATGAACATCGTCAATAACGGTACTGCATAATTGACGAGGGACTCCATCAACAGCTCCTCAGGTACCAGCGTTATTATGCATTGTTTCCCTTTCAAACATCGTCAATACGCAGACCGCTCACCTTCAAACCCAAACAAACCGTTAGTCTGTGCTGCCGAATGCGCCATATTAAGTTACCCATCGCTTCGATAGCCACCTACCACAGCCAAGTCAATTTCGTTGCATTTCTATTCCCTGTGAGCACGGGCATCTTATCATGACTTTCTATTCCGCAATTTCAATTGTGAATTCTTAACGTTTAACGACACTTCATTGAATTTGAGATTACTAAACGTGAATTTGTGGTTTTATTGAACAAGGTGTTTATTTGTTAATATAAATTAGTAATGTACAATTTTGAACTGTTGCCGATGTGGAATACTGAAGTTATTTAACGAAACAGTGCGGTTTCCAAGTCGTTGCTAAGGACGCTCATAAAAACCCGATTAAAGCCATGAAATAGTTACTAACGATCTGAGTAACTTATTGACCGTTGTTGTTGTAAGTAGGCTACGCGATATATTAATTTTTTATTAACTTTTCATGTTAATAAATATTTATATATTTCAAACATTTGGTAAGTTTATGAAATAATATTTGTTAATCTCATATTTCATCGGACTCATAAAGTTGTTACATTACCAGAGCAGTAAGATCCGTATCAGTAAAGATCAATCTATTCAGATCGCTAGTGCTAAGCAGTGCCGGATTTATCTATAAGCTAAACAAGCTATAGCTTAGGGCCCCCACTTTCTTGGGGCCCCCACACATTTTGTATTTCACTATCTATATATTCTTAATCGTTAAAGGGCTCCATATCTCAAATAGCTTAGGGCCCCATATCTCTAATAGTTTCGGGCCCTGGGACCCTAACCACCCTGGTGTAGTGGTTAAGCTGTTCGCCTTGTGTTCAAGAGGTCACGTGTTCGAATCCGGCTCGTGTCGTCTTGTTTACGGAGTTACGTGCTATGAGTGGTACTATCGACAAGCGGCGTGCCGCTTCGTTGAGAGAGACGGAGTACATATGGGAAACCGAGTACAGTGAAGTCAATCTTCTACGACTTTTAAACCCTTTTTTTAAGGGTCCTATCCGGCCCTGGTGCTAAACATACTTTTACACGGATGTTAAAGTTGGACACTCAATGCAAACACAGAAATAAGGATTTAGGATTTTAAAAATAAGTGCTACCAATATTTGTAAAGAATTAGTTTTATATAGAAGAAGACAAATATATTTGTCCGGTAGCAAATAAACAAATTTGCAAGGTATCAAGAGCTGCTTTTGGCAGTGGTGAAACATCGTAAACATGTCTGGTTTGGATAGGCCCTATATAACAAGACACAACTCGCTTTCTTTGGTTATGTTACGGGGAAAAGTCGAGGGTAGGAGAAAATTATGGTTTGATAACATCAGAGAATGGTCTAGGCGTGATTTTTCCACACTCCTCCGAATGATTGAGGATAGATTTGTCGGGAGAGCTTTTTGTACTGAGGTATCCAGTGTGGCACCCCTGATGTATCCAGCGTGGTACTCCAACGACCATAACGGGTTACGGGTCTTACTATTATTATTAACATTAGCGCAAATCGCATAAATATTCACCCCAAAATTCCTATCCTTGGTTACACGGGGAAGTATCGGAACAATCACGAACTCATATTTTCTTGGTGTTATCGACCCTAAACTTCTTTGGTCACATCCTTTCCTTCCACTCTTAACTGTTCTTTTACACTCCTTAATTCCGTACACTCTTAACTGTTCTTTGCGGTATAATTTTTAAAGATAGTACTGTTTCTTTATATGTACAAACCATGCACGTTTAAGAAAAATTATAATGAAGCAAACGGGATTTGAACCACCCCCTCACAGGTGGCACCTATTCGCATTGCAACTTGAGTCAACAAAAATGGTTTAAATCATTTGTTGCATTATAATTTTTCTTTAAGATGCTACAACAACTTTACATTAATGTATGGCTCAGAAACATGGATAATTAACAAATAATTAAAAGTCTGAATTGATAAATTGGATATGTGATATATAGAATAGGGAAAAACTTTATGGAATGATAAAAAAAAAAAACAGAGGTTTTGGCAGCATTGCGTATGAAAAAAACTAGGGCAAAGTCGAAGGGAGGCGAGCAATATGTAGGCAGAGATACAAGTGAAACATCACGAGATGGACAGATTATAGTCTAGCAGAGTGCACCACGCAAGCAAGAGACAGGAGATGTTGCTGGTCCGCTGCAGCCAACCTTCGTATCAGAGACGCCACTTCAAGATAATAATTTTTGATTGTGTGTTTTACATAACTAACCCTAACCCTAAATCAATTTATATTTAATTAAATTAATACATGATAAAATCAACTGATAAACATAGCCAAGAGAAATAATTAAATAGAAGGGCACTCGTTCCAGACAAGAACCGAAATTACTAATATGGGACGTCACCCACAAATAATCCACGCAGAAAGATAAGTACGAGCTGCTCAAGGTTATACAATTCGACGTAAATATATGAGTCTAGTTAGATATGAGTCTATCTATCTAACTATCTATCTATCTATCTATCTATCTATCTATCTATCTATCTATCTATCTATCTATCTATCTATCTATCTATCTATCTATCTATCTGTCTGTCTGTCTGTCTGTCTGTCTGTCTGTCTGTCTGTCTGTCTGTCTGTCTGTCTGTCTGTCTGTCTGTCTGTCTGTCTGTCTGTCTGTCTGTCTGTCTGTCTGTCTGTCTGTCTGTCTGTCTGTCTGTCTGTCTGTCTGTCTGTCTGTCTGTCTGTCTGTCTGTCTGTCTGTCTGTCTGTCTGTCTGTCTGTCTGTCTGTCTGTCTGTCTGTCTGTCTGTCTGTCTGTCTGTCTGTCTGTCTGTCTGTCTGTCTGTCTGTCTGTCTGTCTGTCTGTCTGTCTGTCTGTCTGTCTGTCTGTCTGTCTGTCTGTCTGTCTGTCTGTCTGTCTGTCTGTCTGTCTGTCTGTCTGTCTGTCTGTCTGTCTGTCTGTCTGTCTGTCTGTCTGTCTGTCTGTCTGTCTGTCTGTCTGTCTGTCTGTCTGTCTGTCTGTCTGTCTGTCTGTCTGTCTGTCTGTCTGTCTGTCTGTCTGTCTGTCTGTCTGTCTGTCTGTCTGTCTGTCTGTCTGTCTGTCTGTCTGTCTGTCTGTCTGTCTGTCTGTCTGTCTGTCTGTCTGTCTGTCTGTCTGTCTGTCTGTCTGTCTGTCTGTCTGTCTGTCTGTCTGTCTGTCTGTCTGTCTGTCTGTCTGTCTGTCTGTCTGTCTGTCTGTCTGTCTGTCTGTCTGTCTGTCTGTCTGTCTGTCTGTCTGTCTGTCTGTCTGTCTGTCTGTCTGTCTGTCTGTCTGTCTGTCTGTCTGTCTGTCTGTCTGTCTGTCTGTCTGTCTGTCTGTCTGTCTGTCTGTCTGTCTGTCTGTCTGTCTGTCTGTCTGTCTGTCTGTCTGTCTGTCTGTCTGTCTGTCTGTCTGTCTGTCTGTCTGTCTGTCTGTCTGTCTGTCTGTCTGTCTGTCTGTCTGTCTGTCTGTCTGTCTGTCTGTCTGTCTGTCTGTCTGTCTGTCTGTCTGTCTGTCTGTCTGTCTGTCTGTCTGTCTGTCTGTCTGTCTGTCTGTCTGTCTGTCTGTCTGTCTGTCTGTCTGTCTGTCTGTCTGTCTGTCTGTCTGTCTGTCTGTCTGTCTGTCTGTCTGTCTGTCTGTCTGTCTGTCTGTCTGTCTGTCTGTCTGTCTGTCTGTCTGTCTGTCTGTCTGTCTGTCTGTCTGTCTGTCTGTCTGTCTGTCTGTCTGTCTGTCTGTCTGTCTGTCTGTCTGTCTGTCTGTCTGTCTGTCTGTCTGTCTGTCTGTCTGTCTGTCTGTCTGTCTGTCTGTCTGTCTGTCTGTCTGTCTGTCTGTCTGTCTGTCTGTCTGTCTGTCTGTCTGTCTGTCTGTCTGTCTGTCTGTCTGTCTGTCTGTCTGTCTGTCTGTCTGTCTGTCTGTCTGTCTGTCTGTCTGTCTGTCTGTCTGTCTGTCTGTCTGTCTGTCTGTCTATCTATCTATCTATCTATCTATCTATCTATCTATCTATCTATCTATCTATCTATCTATCTATCTATCTATCTATCTATCTATCTATCTATCTATCTATCTATCTATCTATCTATCTATATATATATATATATATATATATATATATATATATATATATATATATATATATATATATATATATATAGGCCAAACCTTTAACATGAAGATAAAAATAGAGAAGTCCGAAGTAAGGAAGCAATGAAGATAGGAGGGTCAGAAAAAACGCCAAAATATATATTGGAAACAACAGACTTAAACAATTGACAGAATTCACATACCTAGGAAGCAATATAACAACAGACGGCAGGAGCAGCATAGAAATACATAATAGCTGTAGTCGTAAAAGGTGACTAAGGAGGTTATGGGATGGAGTTGGCTGTCCCATCCCATATAGGGTCAGTGACTCAAAGCCATGCTGAAGTCGGATGTGTCAGGCCGAAAGGCGCAGATATCGCAGCAGTGCTGTAAACCATGACACAACGCATTCCGTTCTCCGGACTACATTCTGCTAATCTGCAGGAGTTTGAGAACGAACGCAAAAGAAGAAGAATAGAAGAATAGCTGTAGTAAAGCATACGAAGCCCTACGCCAATTGACAACGACAGCACCAGATAAACCTAAACTTGTGACAGCTGAAATGGCATGCTTGCGCTGAATTCTAGGAATATCGCTAAGAGACAGAGTGAGAAACGAAGACATTAGACAAAGAGCCGGCACCACTCCAATCTTGGAATATATTAAGAGACAACAGAAAAAAAATGGTTTGCACACATCAGCAGACTACCATCAGACAGCATACCACAGCAAGCTATGCTATACAGATACAATGAAGGCAGACCCAGAGAGCCGACCACGAAAACGATGGACCACCGAAATAAAAGAGGCTACTTTGTGTTTACTTTGTGCCGACAGTCAATGGTAATCATGGGAAAGTCAAGAGTTACTATAGAAGGCTGATTTTCTATTATTCAACAGGTCTTGCCTGTGTTAACCCAAACACTGGAGATTCAAACTGCCCTATCTTAGAAAAAACCTCAATTAAAAAACAAAAGGTATTCTTCAATGCACGATGGAGTGTGGTAGAACACTAGTTGACCAGAAGAAGACATCACTGGATAATATTAAGGTTTCGACAGGTTGTGAAGTTTCCAAAATTATCAGGGTAGCAGAGGTTAGAGAAACGTGGTGATCTTTCTGCATCAAATGTCTCAATGTGACACCCCAATATAGAGATCTTTCTGCATCAAATGTCTCAATGTGACACCACAATGACCCTGACGGGTTAAGGGTTTTATTATAATTTTTATCATTCGATACAAACAAAGACACGCACTAAGATACAAACAGAGACATAAACTAAGATACAAACAGAGACACGAACTAAGATACAAACAGAGACACGAACTAAGATACAGAGACATAAACTAAGATACAAACAGAGACATAAACTAAGATACAAACAAAGACACGAACTAAGATACAGAGACACGAACTAAGATACAAACATTTCAAGAGAGTATTAAAAAGCGCCGAAAATAGGTAGAGTCGGCCGTCAAGGTAGGAAACGTGAAAAACAATATTCAGATACGCGACTACCCACAGAAAGTGTGTTTTGTGTAAAAACAAAACAATAAAAGATAGAAGCAAAAATACTCAGGGTGTTAAAATTACTAATATCAGCACTAAATACTTCCTTTCTTTCCATTTAGCCACCGTTTTTCCATATATAAAACAAACAGATTTTTCATTAGTTTTCTTAGATACAGCACCTTTTTCCCCTTTTTTTTTAAGCCAAATCTCCTACGGTCCTGACTATATCTAAACTGCAGTAGAATACATCCTCTCTACTTATTGTGATGTTTGCATTATTGACTTTCAGTTTAATCCCCCCCCCCCACCTTCCAACATCTTTCCTGAAAACGAATCTGTCTCTTGTTTTTCGAAATCAAATTATCACCTTTCCTAGATCTATTCATCCAACTCTTTCACAGTTGGGTCGATACAGTTCTGAAAAATCGACTTTTAGTTATGCAATGTCTAATCTACCTATAAATAATCGATTATTTTAAGATATTCCCTTGGTAGCTATCTACACATTGCTCAACTATTTTTGCCCATTTTGTACCCCATCCTCTCTTGTCAATAGGAGTCAAGAATTTAGGGAACTCAAGAAAATAGAATTGCTTATTACGGCAACAAAATTTAACGCAAGTTTTTCACCATCTACAATTTTACTTTCGCAGAGAAAGGACGGAAAAAAATAGTATTTTTTTCAAATTTTTTAGCCATATGTATCAAACTGATATAATTTAATTGGTGAATAAAAACACAGTTGTTGACGTCAGCTTTTGTTTAATCTACCCTTCAGCCTTGCCAATAACAGATACATTTTGCAGCAACGAAAGTTTATAGAAAATAAACGCTACAGCATAAGATACCTACAATGGAATGCCAATTTTGTCACATAATGAATAATAAAGTCAAAGAAAAACATGGGAAAAAAGTATTATCCAATAAAAGAATGTTGAATATTAAGTATATTTAAGTCTGAGACAGGAAACGCAGGAAAGCTAGTTTTGTCTAAGACATGTATACTCTAAAGTATGTGACATGGGACATGAGACAGGACACAGAGAAAGGGCACAGGAAAGCCGACACAGAGACATGACTCAGAGACAGAACACAGAGACAGAACACAGCAGACAGAACGCAGAAACAGGGCACAGAGACAGGGACAGGACAAGGAAGGCAGGGCACAGAGACAGGGCACAGGAGATAGGAGACCGGACACAGAAGCAGGGCACATGAGACAGGAGGCAGGAGACAGTACAATGCAGAACACGAAGACCACTACTTACAAATTACCACAAACTAAAAAAATAGAATGTCAGAACATCTTCTTCTGCATTCGTTCTCAAACTCCTGCATATTCGCATAATGTAGTGGACAGAAAGGAATGCGCTGTGCCATGATGTACATCTGTACTGGGATATCTGTGCCTTTCGGTGTGACAGAATATACTTCTGACCTTGTATACGCTTGGACAGCCAATACCATCCCATAATTCACATAGTTATAACACGATGGCGTTTTTCTTTTACACCACGCATGAAAGTTAAGCAATTTTTTCTGTGATTTGCTTCTTTCCCGGCTACACACTGGCGGAATATCAGAAAATGTTGTAGAAATAAAGGCGATCGGCGTGAATCTGACCTCTTCACCCGTATCCCTTGTTGACACTGATTCTTCCTAAATCATACATTTGTTCGTGTTTTGAAATTGTTCTACGTATTTCTTTTATCTGCATTTTTTATTTTATTTATTTCAGGTAAACCCAAAAAATATGAAACTGACTTGTTTCTAACAAATTCCAAGATCATGGACGTATCTGGATTGGTTTCTTCTTTATTGGATACTACGAACTTCTCAAATGTTCTGGGCAGTTATCTTCCTTGAAAAATACGTATGATGCCTTTGGTCCATCGTCGTCTCGCTTATATCGCTAGGAAGAACTTAAACTATCGTTTATGTATGGTGTCCTGCTGAGGATTTTTGTGAGCATAGCGCTATGTTTATAAAGACACTAAGGATTTGCAGAGAGGTTACTGTGGGTGTCACTAATGTCTTGCAGAGAGGTTACTGTGGGTGTCACTAATGTCTTGCAGAGAGGTTACTGTGGGTGTCACTAATGTCTTGCAGAGAGGTTACTGTAGGTCTCACTAGGTCTGCTGAGGAGCTCTGTGAGCATGTATCTATGGTTATAAAGCGTTTATTCCATAGCAGTTAGTTACAACTTCGTTTGCAGTGTGGATGTTTATAATTTCTATAAAAAAATGAGAAATCAGTGCTTACCACAAATTGAACTCACGTCGCAACGATTATCAGGCCGACATTCTAACCACTTCATCTACTGAGACCTTCGCATGTAGCAACATTGTCTTACCACACGTAGAACATAACAGCAGACGAGAACTATGGGCAATCTACCCTGTCATGGAGAAAAGGATGAAGGCTGGAAGCAGCAGAACAAAGAAATGGTGGAAAATCCTGTGTATAAATTTGCCAACATAACCAAAGGAGGATCTCTGATAGATGCTTATAAAAATGAAGGACCAGAGAAAGTGATTGAGATTGCAGTGAATGAAATGTCTAATTTTCTATACAGTAAAGATGGTAAACGACATTGTATCACGGAAAGTGAGTTTCTCAGATGGAAGTGGAGAATCTTACAAAAAGTTGCGGTTAGTATGTATTTATTCATATATTTTTTTGATGTAATTTGTTCAATCCTATTTATGGTTTACTTTTTTTTTATGTCTTCTTCTCAAGCGTTCATTCTCAAACTCCCGCTGGATCTCTCTTGTAGCAGGACCATGTTCCTACTAGATTTCCAGCAGGATGTAGTCCAGAGAATGGAAATGCAGCGTGTCGCCGTTTAATTTACGCCATTGGCCCGACACATCCGTCTTCGGTGAGATTTTTATATTTGTTGATGTTATTAGTGTCTTTTATTTCTGATTCTTTTCTCAAAATCAGTGGAAAAATAATAAACAACCTGCGATATGCAGGTGGTGCTGTCCTGTCAGCAGAAAGTGAACATGAACTACAAGTCGTAATAGATTAAGCCAATAAATCAAGTAAACCATTTATTCATTTATTATTCCTTTTGCGCTGAAGTTAGTGCATAAGGCAGAGGTCAAATCTCTCCAATTCTGTACGTTCAAAGCTGTTATGGGCAGTTCTTTAATAGTATGGATATTGATTGTTTTACTGTCTCTAAGTATTGTTCTTCTGAGTGTTTCTGAGAGTTGAAGGCGATTTGGTGCCGTTGAACGGACTGGTTCAATTCCTATTAGACTCAAGAATTTTCAATTATTCCTCTTACTTCCTTCTTGAATTTACTTGTATAAGCAATTATTTGAAGCAAAATTGTATTGTCTATATATGTTATCCATGTTTACAAGAAGACCTATCGGCCCTTGTATAACTAAATAAATTACTAACTAGCTAAAAATGAGAACTATAGAATGCTACATCTATTCTATATTAATGTATGGCTCGGAAACATGGACAATGAACATATAACTAGAAGACAGAATTGATGCCTTTGAGATGTGGATTCAGAACAGGACACAACCGACTCCGCAGTCACATGTATACAAAGTTCAAGATTGGCAACACGGCCATGTATACATGTGGACAGGCAGCACAGAGTGCCAAACATATACTTCAAGAGTGTTCTGAGCATGAAACGCTGAGGCGGACATATTGGCCAGAGGAAACAACACTGGAATCAAAGCTCTATGGGACACTGTATGAACTACAAAAGACCGTGAGTTTTATTAAGGAGACAGAATTACAGATATATACATGTTTCAAGTGAACGAAAGAAGAAGAAGAAGAAGAAGAAGAAGAAACAGAAAAAAACGAATAAAGAGGTTCTAACACTTCATATAAAAGGAGGAACTATTAAACTAAATAGAGATGAAACAAATAAATAATTTAGACAAATTAAAAGACATTTTACCTTGTTTAAGACTTTACTTGAGGGTAAAGTTGAGGAGAGGCGAACAAGAGGTAGGCAGACATACAATTCAGGGAGAAACAAAACGAAAGGGACAGTTACAATCTAGCAGAGTGCAACACCAAGGCATGAGACGGAGATGTTGCAAATCCGTTGCAACCAACCTTCGTTTCTTCATGATGATGATTTTTATTTCAATGTATGTCTTTGTGTGCCCATGCAAAGCCTTCTAGACCCCTATAAGGTTATGATACGCCGTCAAAAAAGAGTCGGTTCCTACCAAATATAGTCATGATTTCACATAAAGTAAATAAATACTAAGCCCTCCCCCTAAATAGTTCTACGTGTTGATCTCATTCATCGTCAAACATCTTGGCTGATGCTAGTGGTTATTAGTCGATTTGCAAGTAGTTTTTGTCTCCAGCCAATTATAATCAACGACAAGTCGGATTTAACAAAGAAAGGGAGAAACCAGTGTGCAAGACAATTGTGGAGAATAATTCAGTGTACACGAGGTTCATATATTGTATACAAGACCATCGTATACACGAGGTTGGTATATTGTATACAAGACCATCGTATACACGAGGTTCATATATTGTATACAAAACCATCGTATACACGAGGTTGGTATATTGTATACAAGACCATCGTATACACGAGGTTGGTATATTGTATACAAGACCATCGTATACACGAGGTTGGTATATTGTATACAAGACCATCGTATACACGAGGTTGGTATATTGTATACAAGACCGTCGTATACACGAGGTTGGTATATTGTATACAAGACCATCGTATACACGAGGTTGGTATATTGTATACAAGACCGTCGTATACACGAGGTTGGTATATTGTATACAAGACCATCGTATACACGAGGTTCATATATTGTATACAAGACCATCGTATACACGAGGTTCATATATTGTATACAAAACCATCGTATACACGAGGTTGGTATATTGTATACAAGACCATCGTATACACGAGGTTGGTATATTGTATACAAGACCATCGTATACACGAGGTTCATATATTGTATACAAGACCATCGTATACACGAGGTTCATATATTGTATACAAGACCATCGTATACACGAGGTTCATATATTGTATACAAGACCATCGTATACACGAGGTTCATATATTGTATACAAGACCATCGTATACACGAGGTTGGTATATTGTATACAAGACCATCGTATACACGAGGTTGGTATATTGTATACAAGACCATCGTATACACGAGGTTGGTATATTGTATACAAGACCATCGTATACACGAGGTTGGTATATTGTATACAAGACCGTCGTATACACGAGGTTGGTATATTGTATACAAGACCATCGTATACACGAGGTTCATATATTGTATACAAGACCATCGTATACACGAGGTTGGTATATTGTATACAAGACCATCGTATACACGAGGTTCATATATTGTATACAAGACCATCGTATACACGAGGTTCATATATTGTATACAAAACCATCGTATACACGAGGTTGGTATATTGTATACAAGACCATCGTATACACGAGGTTGGTATATTGTATACAAGACCATCGTATACACGAGGTTCATATATTGTATACAAGACCATCGTATACACGAGGTTCATATATTGTATACAAAACCATCGTATACACGAGGTTGGTATATTGTATACAAGACCATCGTATACACGAGGTTGGTATATTGTATACAAGACCATCGTATACACGAGGTTCATATATTGTATACAAGACCATCGTATACACGAGGTTCATATATTGTATACAAAACCATCGTATACACGAGGTTGGTATATTGTATACAAGACCATCGTATACACGAGGTTGGTATATTGTATACAAGACCATCGTATACACGAGGTTGGTATATTGTATACAAGACCATCGTATACACGAGGTTGGTATATTGTATACAAGACCATCGTATACACGTGGTTGGTATATTGTATACAAGACCATCGTATACACGAGGTTGGTATATTGTATACAAGACCATCGTATACACGAGGTTGGTATATTGTATACAAGACCATCGTATACACGAGGTTGGTATATTGTATACAAGACCATCGTATACACGAGGTTGGTATATTGTATACAAGACCGTCGTATACACGAGGTTGGTATATTGTATACAAGACCATCGTATACACGAGGTTGGTATATTGTATACAAGACCGTCGTATACACGAGGTTGGTATATTGTATACAAGACCATCGTATACACGAGGTTGGTATATTGTATACAAGACCATCGTATACACGAGGTTCGTATATTGTATACAAAACCATCGTATACACGAGGTTCATATATTGTATACAAGACCATCGTATACACGAGGTTGGTATATTGTATACAAGACCATCGTATACACGAGGTTCGTATATTGTATACAAGACCGTCGTATACACGAGGTTCATATATTGTAGAGCTATACCAAGACCATCGACTTATAGAACATCTTGACTAATTGGAAAAACAGCCTTCAATACAACATGTTGAGAAATTGCTGAGAATAACAAAGCTTGAGCACGTAATAACTACTGGAAAGATCAAGAGGAGAAGAGACAGGAGACGACAAAGAGAAAAGTTGCTAGATGGACTAGTATTGTGGCACGGTAGAAATTCACCAACCGAGTTTATTGACAACACAAGAGAAAAAGAGTCGTGGAGAAACATGATCGCCTACGTCATTCGGCATGGTACTTGATTGATTGATTGAGAATAAAACTAGAACAAATGTCACAAGGAAGACCTAAAGCAACTTCAGCCGAAATCACTACTATTTTTAGTAACAATCGCGTCATGTTAAACTTCCTTGCTTTGACACTTTATATATATAGGCCTAAGCCTGACTGTCGAAAAATGAATTGACTTAACTGTTAAACTGTTCGATAGGCCTCCATTCGATACGTTTTTGATTATTGCCAAGTTTTCCATTGGTTAATATTTATATACTTGAAGTAGACTTGACTATTTTTGACATGCAATATCAAGTATGTAAATATTGGCCACAGGTCTGTGATACACAAAAAGGCTATATTTGTACTTCTACACTTTTATGACTCACAGGGTTTGGACGATACAGATAAGGTCTCCGAAGAAAAATTAAAAGCTGAATCAGGCCAGAGTTCTTCAACAAATTCACACCCCATGAGGCATGCTGGGACCTTGATAAACGCGGGGGAGTTGGAGAAACACCATTCCACCTGCTATGTTTAATGGACTCACCCGAGCATTTTGAAGTGGCCAAGATTCTGTTGAAGTTGTATCCAAATCTGGCACTTGATGTTTATGAAGGGGAGGAGTACTATGGTAAGTGAATTCTAAGCTTTTAGACGTGGAAACGGGGGGGGGGGGATAGTATATTATTTTTGGGGTATTAATTGTTTGTGTTGGTCACATATATTTATTAATTTGTGTGGGTCAAACATAAACAATATATATATATATATATATATATATATATATATATAATATATATATATATATATATATATATATATATATATATATATATATATATATATATATATATATATATATATATATATATATATGAATGCAGATTAGAAGACCTTTTCGTCTAAAGTTTCTTGAATTAGTATGATAATGTTGTATTTTTGTGTGATATATGATATAAATTAATTAGTATATTAATTTAAAAATTACAGCAGAGAACATAACCACAACAGGCAAGATTGAGGGCAATAAAGATAGGGCGAGAACTTGAGAAAATTTTAGACAGTTTAACAACTTTACACAACAGGGAAACAACAACGATTCTGATACATACTACTGGAGACAGAGAGCTGTGGAGAGCCATCTTCGCCAATGCCAGTCGGAATGACATCTGATGATGATGACAGCAGAAAATGTCCCCATAATATATTGAATAGTTTAATCAGATAGTACCGATTCTTTGATTGGAACCTACTAGAAAATGCACTTCATTACGTATATGCAGATGAGATAACGTACTTACCTCTTAAAGGGCTCCTGGTATATTTCGCTGTAAATAGCCTGGACTCAATCAATCAAGAAATGGCTCTAAACTATTCTGTTCAGTATTGACTATACCTACCACTGCAGCCAGGCAGTGATAGAAGTATGAATGTACTGAAGAGAATCAAAACATATCTCAGAAATTCCACGAACAAATTCGTGAGTTATGTTTGAACTCCTTGGCAATTGAGAGGGAGCGTATTAAATGCCATTTCATCAGAATTAACATTTATTGAGAGGGTACTGATATTGCCGTAGACATCTTCACCTTCAGGAGGGGATTTTACCTCAAAAATGGCATCGTTATTGTGTGTAAATTCCCCTGTTTGATAAGAATTTGAAGACCTTCTTGTGAAAACGCTAAGGGAAAAAAAGGGGGGGGGGGGGTTATCGACATTCCGTTTAAGTGCCTAGTGCTAAATGTCATGTTAGATTTTTGAAGAGGTGAGTTTGAACACCCCCTACTCCTTCCACCCCCACCCCCCATCTATGGTCTGGGTACTGACAATTTTCGCAGAAAAGAAGACAGACTCCTGCTGCTAAATTATAAGATTATATAAGGTATGTTTCCTTAAACTAGTTAATATATATATATGGGGCCGTTAAATTCGTGTTTCTGGTAGGAAAACATAAACAGGGGACGGGAGATTTGCTACCAACTAAAGAAGGTCATTACAGGTGCCTACACACTAAAAATTTACGGTACGCCCCTGAAATATAGTATTTTATGTATAGACTCATATTTAGTATTGTTGTTATTCTTTCTCTTCTGTGATCGTTCTCAAACTCCTGCAGTGTTGCAGAATGTAGTTTGGAGAACAGAATGCGTTATGTCATGGTTTATAGCTTAAATGCGATATCTGCCAGATTCTGACACATCTGAGTTCGGTATGGCCTCTGGGTCAGCTTGATCCTCTATGGGACGGGGCAGAAATTTCAACCCCAAAAGCACCTTAGTTGTCTCCTACCCTAGGATTCGCCTGGCGTGGAACAGTGTTACTATTCTTTGCTCTCCTCTCGGTTGCCTGCAACACACGAGCAATATTAAGTATTATAAGTATATCAAAGACCGTAGACGTCTTCGGTAAGGAAGGAAGCAAGGGTTTACCTAGAGGGACAAAGGTAATATCCATGATGTCGCTGGCAGTGTGAAACTTTTTTTTCGTGGGAGGGGATGGGGGAGGGGAGAGATTTGAGAAGATGAATAAAAGCTTTGTGGCTTCTTTGTACTAAATTTCTATTCGCATTTCCTAATCGGGGAGGGGGGGAGCTCATCTCACAACCTCATGTTCTTGTATACGGACTTGGGAGTACATCAAGCGGTACTTGGAATTGAACCCTAGGATTCGTGAATACGTATAGGGCTATAACCACTCAATTACATCGAGTTCTTAGAAAAACAGAAGGAGACTGGGATCACGAAAAACTGATTACCGTATCAGACGAGCACAGAAACTTTTCCCACGGCTTGTAATGCCAAGTGCCAGGATAAAAGACGAGGGTGATCGAGGGTTTGACATTTACTCAGCTCTCGTCTAGTTAATATATTTCTTTAATGGCATTAACCTGTCCCTATGATCGATTAATCTATTGATAATTTTCGTTTTCCGATTTGAAAGATCGATTGATTGAGCACTTGAAATAAGCGCAAATTACTAAAAAAACGATATCAAAATAGTCGTATTAGCACGCGATGTGCCGTAACCGATATCCCTGGCAGCAGGTGGAAACAAGAGGTAGAAAACTATACTTGTAACAACCTGTCAGACGTATTGATCTGTACACATATCATTTACCCGATCAAGTGATTTAATAATTATTATTCTATTTTCATCAACGGAACATCATGCTAACAATAGCAAGTTTAAATCTTTCTTAAAGTGAAACAACTAGAAACGTGTAGAAAGTTTTATATAGAATTGAGAGAGAAAAAATATCTAATTGTACAACGTAAGAGTTCGTAAACAAGTTAGTTAGTTAGTCGTCGGATCATCATCACTGCAAACTGGACATGTCCATAGTTGCTCCGATCTCTCCTTGAGTATATCCGCCATTACACTTATGCTGACAGTACCGGTCCTATGCTGGTTGACCATCATTCTTCTGCGCCCTCCAAAATGTTCACTTCTAGCAACATCGCATTTAGAACCCTGATCTACCGCCGAAGACGGATGTGTTGGACCATTGGCGCAAATAAAACGGCAACACAACGCATTTCCTTTCTCTGGACTATATTCAACTGGAAATCTTGTAGGATCATTGTCCTGTTACAAGAGAAATCCAGTCGGAGTTTGAGAATGAACGCTGAAGAAGAAGAAGAACCCTGATCTTTAATCCTGGCCATTGAAAAGAATTTTACTTGCTTACTCTTGTACACAAGATTTCATGAGATAACCCCCTACCACCCACCAGGGGCGTCGTTGTGACATTAAAAAAATATGTCAGTGATTGTGAAAGACTGGACGAAAATAAATTTGCCGCCCTCCCAATGATGCCGCCCGTGGCGGTCCGCACCACCGCCCCCCTTCTCGCTACGCCACTCCCCCCCCCCCCAACCCATTAACTCTTTCTCATTTCAAATTCAGAAATACTTTCAGTATAAAAAAGCAGTGTGATTCCACAGTTCATTTGTACATAGCCATCACTGTACATATAGAAAGCGTATGTTTACAAATAAATAATAATAATAATAATAATAATAATAATAATAATAATAATAATAATAATAATAATAATAATAATAATAATAATAATAATAATAATAATAATAATAATAATAATAATAATAATAATAATAATAATAATAATAATAATAATAATAATAATAACAATAAAACCTATAACCAGTCAGGGTCGTAGGGGTGCCACACTGAGACATTTGGTGGAGACAGATCTCCACGCATCCTCTATCATCCTGATGAGTGTGGAAACTTCACAACCTGTCGCCTTTAACATTATCCAGCCAAGTTTTCTTCTTTCAACTTGACTTCTTCTACCCGTCATCGTACCCTGAAAAACGTCTGTTGTCATCGAGACCTGTCTCATCACATTTCCGTACCATCGGATAAATTATAGTCATGATTGCACAATTCCACGCTGAAGTTTAGAAATAAATTATAATCACCTGTGAAACCAGCTATGCTAATGTTTATAGATAAATTATAATCTATGCGTGGGTGGTTTCTACCTATGCACTGCTCCGTCCCACTGCAGCCAAGATAGGGTTCACTGTGCTCCTCATTCACTGCCACCAATTGCCTACTTGTTATGCTCTATGTTTCCAGGCATGTACTAATGCACACCAAGAAACGCAACATCATTGCAGTACTAATGCACACCAAATTTCAAACGTGCACCAACATTTTTTAAATAATATTTTTACCACAGGTCATGTACTTACCTTCTTCTTCTTCATCGTTCATTCTCAAACTCCCATTGGATCTCTCTTATAGCTGGACATCTGACCTACTAAATTTCCAGCAGGATGTAGTCCAGAAAATGACAATGCTTTGTCCTCGCCGTTATATTTGTGCCAATGTCTCGACATATCCGTCAAACTCTACCTAAATACAGCAACCTGCTAAATAAAATGTCTAAAAGACGTGTTTTATATATATACGAGAAAGCTTTGAAAATTTTCTAGAATTAGTAGATTATAGAGAAACAAGTAACAATATAATTAGCTACACTATATTTCCTTCCAAAATAGTTCCCTTCGGCAACTACGTATTTGTAACAATGAGAAATAACAAACAACAAAGGAACAATGACTTTTTCCATGTTACGGCCCAACAGGGACCGTTATCAAGAAACAAAAACTAACCAGAAATAAACACAAAAAACTATCAAAGCAAATAGATGGTCTCACAATCTCATCTCAATGACATTCGTTTTGCGGTTGTTATATTAATTATCAGTTACAGTAATGCATTATCAGAGTTGTTATCGTTACTTGGATTTGTTACTGCGACTCTCTCACGCATGTCAGACATTCTCTAATACTGTGGCTATTAATACATAAATTTGTCAACTTGCAAAAAGTAAAGTAAAGTAAACCCATAACATTTAGTAATGCCGTAGGGGTGTGAGATATTTGCGTTCTCACATTTCAGTGACTCTGCTATATCAGGGCGGAAGCCATCTTCTCTCCCTCACAGTCTTTACTTCCCGGATTAATCGGGTACCCAATTAAGTCTTGATCAACTCCGAAGCATTTGCGATCTGAAAAATATTCCCGTCTCAACTGAGGACTGAACTCAAGACCACTCATATGCGAAGCCAGTGCGCTAACCACTTGACTGTACGGCCCTCGACTTGCATACATCTGATGGAAACATTCGTGGAACCCATTCTTTGACACCTTTCTCAGCTGTCTCGTGTATACATAGACCATACATATATGGTATACATATAGTATGGATTCTGTGGCGGCGTAGTACAGCGCGGCTTTGACAACCATGTCACCGGGTTCGAATACCGCAGCAATTATACATCCGGACAGTTTAGAAAACAATTTCAACTAATCTATTGTCTATTGTCTTTGTGATTGTGATGATCCACTCTTGCCGTTAAGCGTAGGGTGACTGGAGCTCAAGCTTGCGTTCTAAAGCTAGATGTGTGGCCTCGGCTGTGCTATGACCGTGTCTGTACATGATGTCCCTGACGTTTTCTATCCATTTGTCCGTAGTCTTCCTCTGGCTTTGTACCCTGATCTCATTTGGTTATATGCTTGAGCGGGCAACTTTCGTGATGCATTCTCATAATGTGGCCAAACCACTTGATCTGTTCTCTCTCTATGTAATCTGTACAATATATTATACCTATTCTTTAACTGATATATTCATTTCGTAATCTATCAAGCCTGGTGACCCCGGCAGCTTTCCTCAAGCATTTCATCTCACATGTCACTATCTTTCTGTAATGTGAAGATGAGAGAGACCAGGTTTGGCACTGGTAACACAGTGTTGGTAGGAATATACTGTAGATCATTTGTCTCTTAACTTCCATCTTGATCTTGGGGTGAAGAAGTAGTGGTGACAGTTGGTATGTTACTAAATTAGCCTTTTGACATCTCATCTCTATTTCTCTATCAAGGTTTCCATTTTCTGTAAAAATACGAACTAATCAACCTATTTAAATTAACTAGAAAAACAGAACAGTCAAGAAATGCTGAGTTTATAGCTACATATAAATATAAATGTTTGTGTACATCCATATACAGGCCGAGCTGTGCTAGCGAACTGTAGGACCAGCTAATAGTGATTGTTTACACCAGGGCTATTCAATTATATTTACTCGGGGGTAAAAATGTAGAAATGGGAATCATTACGGGCCAGAATTTTTATTTTTCTCATATATTTATATAATACACATTGAATGATTTTATGCATTTAGTTTTTTTATAACTTTATTTCACTGTTTTAGCAATGATCCGCGGGCCACTTACTAGGCCTCCGCAGGCCGGATTTGGCGCACAGGCCGCCGATCGAATAGCCTGGTTTACACTCTCCTGCAGACTATCAGAATATAGTCCAGAGAACAGTACTGATGAACGTGCAAGACCTTTTCAAAAATAAATATTCCAGACATGAATCTGTAATAAATTAGTCCTTGTTGACACAAAGTGTGAATGAATGGACAGAAAATAAATAAAAGACAGACATAGAAAAGGAGTAGGGTGTTGCGGGTGGAAGTTAGGGAAAATGCAGAGAATAAACTGCTTGAAGCTATAAAGAAACATTTATACGGCGGTGAGAATAGGCCCACGTATGGATGTGAGCGCAAGACAAAAGGGAAGAAAAACGGCGAACTCCAAATATTGACTCACATAGTATGCGCTGGCTATAGCCATATTGTTCTATACTTATTTCTAACAAATTGTCCTATTGATCTATCGATTGGTAAGTTATCGTAAACGCTAAATGAATCGATTGGTTTATTTTTCACTTTGCACAAGGCGCAATCTATGGCTCGGTAATAAATACTCACACTCCGTGAAACAAGGGAGAATATCAAAGATAATTACTGTGTGCTCTTGATTGTTGGCATGTGTACACGGCGAATATCTGCTGCATCATTTGATTGTGTTTTTCAATATTAATGTTCCCCTTAACAGCTGATTTCTATATCAGTCAGTCAGTTCCTCTTTTGCCAAGTTTGGCACATAGGGCGGATGTCATAGTTCTCCATGCATGTCGGTCAGTTGCCAGGGATTGCAGGTCTTGTGCATTTATGCCTGTTGATTTTAAGTCATTAATAAAAGTTCTTCTGAGCGTTGTTTTTGGTCTTCCCTGTTTTCTTTCCCCGTCTGATGTCCAAATGAAGACTTGTCGTGGAATTCTGTCTTCCTTCATTCTAAATATGTGACTGATGTATGTCCAGCAGCGTTTTCTGATGACGTTCGTCACATATTCTTGTTTTGTCTCCTCTCTCAGTATGTCGTTTGATTTGAAGTCTTTCAAATTAGTATTTGTAATTTTTCTGAGGTATCTATTCTCGAACACAACTAACTTCTTATCCATTATTGCGGTAGATTTCCAATTTTCACATCCATACGTCAATGATGGAATCACACTTGCATTGAATAGTCGCAGTTTGATGTGTTTACTTGCGATCTTCGATCTACAGATGTTTGAGAGTTTGTTAAAGACGTTTGAGGCGAGAGCGATTCGAGTTTTGATTTCTGAGTTGGTATCCCCGTCTGCTGTTATCTTGCTTCCTAAATAGGCCTATACGAAATTCGAAACGCTGTCTAGTATATTATCATTTACTGTATTTAATTCTGTCAGGCCGGTAAAGTTCATGATTTCTCTATATCTGATTTTGTGTGTGTGTGGAGGAGTTCATCCTGTCTGTGTAGGGGAGGGAATATGTCTGTGTGTGTGTGGGGGGGGGGGGGGGTTAATGCCTCATGAGGCGGCGAGGCTTGCCTTCTCATACATTGAAGAAAGTTTTAATTTGGTTAAATTAAAACTACGGTACTTTGAATAAGTTGGAAGAAATCAAAACTAAGATAAAAATAGATGGAGAGATTCTACAATAAATCAGCAGTTTCCTAGATCTGATATACACAATCAGAAATAGTCCCGGTCAAGATGACGGGCATGGTGGTAGACTACCAACAGACAGCTTGCCACAGATGGCCATGACAAATAGACATCACGGCTATAAAGCCAGAGACAGATTGAGCAAGAAAATCCTTCAGTTGTTGAGGTAAATACGAAGTTAAGTACACAGGTTACTGAAGATAACTAACTCAGTATAAAATAATCAGAAATAACAAGAACACATAGAACAAAGACAATCAGAAATAACAATCAAACATAGAACAAAGACATATATTCCTCCGATAGTAAAACATCCTCCAATATTTTGGTTATTTATATTTCAGTTGTTGACAAGGGGTGAGATGGGGTAAAATATTATGAACGTAAACTATGGACAGTCTCTAAGAAATATGACCACCTTTCAATGTTACATTTTATCATCCTCCCAATGTTTCATTCCATTCATCTGAACAGGAGAAAGCGCCTTGCATATAGCAATAGTTATAGGCGATATGGAACTGGTACAGCTACTGGTAGAAGCAGGAGCAAATGTTAATCAGAGAGCAACCGGAAGATTCTTTTTGCCTGAAGATCAGAAAAATGTATTTACGGGGCGGTCAGATTACGAAGGTCAGTGATTGTTTTTTTTTTCTTATTTAGTTAAGTCAACAGTATAGTACCTTAAGTCAGTAGTATAGTACCTTAAGTCAACAGTATAGTACCTTAAGTCAGTAGTATAGTACCTTAAGTCAACAGTATAGTACCTTAAGTCAGTAGTATAGTACCTTAAGTCAAAAGTATGGTACCTTAAGTCAGTAGTATAGTACCTTAAGTCAAAAGTATAGTACCTTAAGTCAGTAGTATAGAACCTTAAGTCAATAGTATAGTACCTTAAGTCAGTAGTATAGTACCTTAAGTCAACAGTATAGTACCTTAAGTCAGTAGTATAGTACCTTAAGTCAGTAATATAGTACCTTATGTCAATAGTATAGTACCTTGTATCGTTGCTGTACAGTCATATTTGTTCTTATATTTACTCGTTTCCATAGTTTCCTTAATTATTATTTTAATGTGTTGCTCACAAAAAGCTACTTTTTTTCTCAAGGTTATGCCTACTATGGCGAGTATCCTCTAGCATTTGCAACGTGTCTAGGAAAGTTGGACATCTATGACTACCTTTTAGACCACGGAGCAAACCCAGACTTGCAAGATCTTTTTGGAAACAGTATTCTACACATGGTTGTCATTTCTAATCAGATCGTAAGTTTACTTTTTTTTTAAATTTCTTTGTTTAACTCGTTATTTCCAGCAAGCCACTAAAACAGCCACTTAATCGGACCCCTTCTGCCATTATGCTGCTGAAACCTCCACTTTTATAGTTATCTTGAAATATATTACGGCAGGATAGGAAAATCTTTCACAGATATAGAGTTAAGTTGTATTCGTTGATTAAAATGCAAGTTCAGTTTTCTTTTATGAATATACAGTAGAACATAATTGGGCAATATTTTTAAGTTCAGTGACTTAATTGATCTCTTCTCGTATGGTATAGTGTCAATAAAAGTGTTTTCTTTTTATTTCTTATAGCTCCAAGTAGTGTTTTCTGAGTTAGAGGATCATGTGTGTTGTCAGGGCTCAAAAAGAGACCAAAGAATAGCGACATAGTTACCTGTCATGAATGTCCTAAGATGTGACTAAGGGAATTTTTGGAGATCATGTTCGCAGTTGAACAAGTTTACACAGCAAGTCTGGTTTTCTTGATAAATGTTGCTGCATTTGAAAGCTCCTCAAGACTCCCATACATCATTCTGTAGATGCACCTTTCTGTTGGTCAGTGCTCAATTAGTTTGGTGTAATTCAGTCTTACAGAACATTTTCTGCAGTCTGTACTACATGTCCCCACGGACATATGTGATGAGACCAGTCTTAGTCTGTTTAAGTGGCTGTTTAAATCTGTTGTGTCCTATCCTGGTGCGAAGATAACTTCTTCAGGACGGTCAAGTTTAACTCTTTCGGCTCCAGGTCCTTGACGTGGAGATAGGGGCTTAGTCCGTCCAACAGAGGTTGGAAACTAAGTAGCTGAACCATACCGTACATCATTACGGACAACTGTGAATGTGTCCAAGATACCAGGCCAAGAGACGCACCAACATACATTCCTTCCATACTCTGTATAAGGATCACTTCACTAAAGGTGAATTTTTTTCATACTCTGTATAAAGATTACTTCACTAAAGGTGATAGCCTTCCATACTCTGTATAAGGATCACTTCACTAAAGGTGATAGCCTTCCATACTCTGTATAAGGATCACTTCACTAAAGGTGAATTTTTTTCATACTCTGTATAAAGACTACTTCACTAAAGGTGATAGCCTTCCATACTCTGTATAAGGATCACTTCACTAAAGGTGAATTTTTTTCATACTCTGTATAAAGATTACTTCACTAAAGGTGATAGCCTTCCATACTCTGTATAAGGATCACTTCACTAAAGGTGAATTTTTTTTCATACTCTGTATAAAGATTACTTCACTAAAGGTGATAGCCTTCCATACTCTGTATAAGGATCACTTCACTAAAGGTGAATTTTTTTCATACTCTGTATAAAGATTACTTCACTAAAGGTGATAGCCTTCCATACTCTGTATAAGGATCACTTCACTAAAGGTGAATTTTTTTCATACTCTGTATAAAGATTACTTCACTAAAGGTGATAGCCTTCCATACTCTGTATAAGGATCACTTCACTAAAGGTGAATTTTTTTTCATACTCTGTATAAAGATTACTTCACTAAAGGTGATAGCCTTCCATACTCTGTATAAGGATCACTTCACTAAAGGTGAATTTTTTCATACTCTGTATAAAGATTACGTCACTGAATGTGAATTTTTACACTAAATATTGGAATATTGAATGAAATATTTTCTGTATTACTTAACTAGTGTGACATTCTCATGATCCATGATTACCTGTAATAAATGTTGAATTTTCGAAAAATTCCAGGAAATGTACAGGTATGCTGTACATCACCATAAACGACCGGCCAGTACCAATATTAAAAATAATGAGAACCTGTGTCCTCTGTCTTTGGCGTGTAAACTGGGAAGACATGCAATCTTCAAGGAAATGTTGGAGCTGGATAGCATTGTAAGTTGACTTTCCCTGTTAGTCTTTATATTTTCACTTTTAGTCTTTATATTTTCACTTTTAGTCTTTATATTTTCACTTTTAGTCTTTATATTTTCACTGTTAGTCTTTATATTTTCACTAGTAATATATATACTTTCACTAGTAATCTAAAGTCGGAATAAATAATGATTTCACTGAATAAATCTATGATGGAGAAGTATAATAAACTCGATTCACTGTCATGTCGCCTCGTCGCAAAGCCGATGCTTGAAGATTGATCGGAATTCCATTCCATAATCAAACACTATTGTCTTTCGCCATTTTGACAATAGAAACAGGAAGCTAGATAAATTCTCTTCTCGAAGTTGCCAAAACATTCTGTTAAAAAGTTACCGATCTCGATTTTTTTTCGCTCGGTTTCGGGTTTACCGAATCGGGCGGTGGATTTCGCTTTTCGTGTCAAACAATGACACATTTCATGCAATATGCTTTGCCCGGTTTGTCAACATAGCGTGCTAAAGGTTAAGACAAGAAACCAGGATACTATCTAACCACAGACACAAGAGAGAGAGAGAGAGAGAGAGAGAGAGAGAGAAACACAATAAACTAGGGTACTATGTTGGACATAGATGAAATTGTAGACTATGTGCAACGATACAGTAAGATAGCGAATCTCTGAATTTTGATAATTATATATTTGATAAATTTTTGAATAGCATACTATAGATGCTGGCAGCGAAACATAAAAAACATAGGGTAACATATTGGACACAATATTATTAATAATAAGACCCATAAACCGTCATGGTCGCAGGGGTGCCAACTAGAGATATCAGCGCAAAAAAGCTCTCCAAACACCTCTGTCCTCAGCCATTCAGAGAAGTGTAGAAAATCATGCCTAGGATATTCCCTTAATATTATCAATCCAGGATTTACTTTAGCTGCCTTTTCTCCTACACTGGACTGTTCCTTACAAAATACTTGTAGACAGTGTGTCATGTTTTGTTGGACACAATAGTCACAATGGATGAAAAAGGTTAATTTTGAAAGCAGAGGCTGCATAAAGAAAGCGTATCATGAAACATTGATTCTTCTTCTTCAACGTTCATTCTTAAATTCCCGCTTGGTCTCTCTTGTAGCGGTCCTATTATAAATCCTGCAGGATGTAGTCCAGAGAATGGAAGCGTGTTTCTTCGCCGTTTTATTTGTGCCAATGGCCCGAAATTCGGTGGAGAAACATTGATTTATACAAGATACTGAGGAACGTCTAAATACGGCATAGAATAATGTGGGGTATATTGTACTGAGCAAGGTGGTTCCCACAGTTTTCAGGAGGAGAACATTCTAGAAGTGTTGTATCGCATGGAAGAATATTTTCCTTCTTATAGCCCATATTGTGTTTAGTTTATTGTCACGTCTGTCTGTAGTCTGTCTGTTTGGTATTTGGTATGATGTCAATGAATTCTGATACATATGTTCTCCCATGCATGAATGTCCAGCACCTTCTATCTTCGTCGTTCCCTAACTCTTTTGCTCTTAAACTTGCTTGTTGTCACATTGTTTTTCATCTTTCTTCTTCTCATAAAAAAAAGAGTATGGACTATCTCTCTTTCTGATGCCGGTCAGCAGCTCTTGAATTATCTTCTTTCAAGATATCTTCATTACGATTTCTATTTACCCATGGTTTTCTTAACATTCTTCTATAAAACGATATCTCTACCTCCTCTACATAGTTATTTATTAATCTGCTGATTATTCATGATTCACTTCCAAATAAAAGAATTGGTTCTGTAGAAGACGATGCTTGCATAGGGCCTATAACTCATTAAATTTATCGCTTGAAAAGTCAACATTGGTTATTTGATACAGTGGTTCTCAACATGAGCTATATAGCCTACATGGGGCAATAGGAAAAAAATTGAAATTAAAGGGAGCCACAGACCAGACAAGAAAGGGAGGGGGAGGGGCTAAGAAAGGCTACTATGTATGATAATTTATGAGATAAATAGTATTAAATCAATGAAGAATGTCAACCACTTCTTTTGTTTTTACGTTCCAAGGTGGCGACAGAAGCTAATTGTTCCAAAAGGGCCACAGACCAAAAATTGTTGAGAATCACTGGTATAATAGATGTTCAGGTTATAGTAATATAGACAAATCCCATTAAAACAAATTGGTCTAGACTTGATCCAGAAAAAATTAAATATGTAATAACAGAACCAATGAAATATGTTATAACAGAAATGAGCAATATACAGTGTAAACAATATATAGTATATATAAATGTCTGGCTCTGTGGTGGTGGGGTGCAGTCTGCGTCTGTAGCAGCCAAGGAACGGGTTCGAATCCCACCACGGGCAATTGTGCATTCAGAACGTTCAGAAAGCAATCGCAAACTAATAAACATATTTATATTGCATATGACACTACTACAGCTAAAAATGCTTGGTTGATGACTAAATCCTGTACACAATATGCTACCAATATATATACAATAAGTATTACAATAAATGCTTCGGCAGTAAAACGAACAAAAGAATTCAAATATTTAGAAATTATATTTTCAGAAAATCGGAAACTAGACAGAGAAATAGAATCAAGATGTTAGAAAGCAAGGCAGTGAGATATCAACTTTCACCATTACTCCTGAAACCAAAGATCAATAAGGACATACAGTGACAGATAGCATATACAACTTTCATACCAACATTTTGTTACCAGTGTAAATGGTCTTTAACAACCTCGCAGCAGAAAAAATTCATCACATGAGATGACGTGTATGAGGAAATCTGCTATGATTGTTGTTGTTAGCTGGTGGATTTGTCTGTCTAGAGTCAGACACGCCCCTTTCAACTGTGGAATGGTTTTCCTTTAGTTATATCGGGGCGTATATTGTGGCCCAATGGCCTGGGTTGTCCTGTTAGGGACTGGTGATTTGACCTGAGTTCTGGTCTACGGGTCCTTATATGGACAAAAGGAATATTGGGGGATTGGGATGTAGTCCTAAGAAGGACTTGTTTGTTTTACTTGGTGCCTCTGGTGTTAGGTTCGTTGGTCTTGGTTCTCCTCCTAGCAATAGATGATTGTTGGAATCCAAAGGTGTGGATGAACTTGTAGATTCTGTGGAGGAATTAATTTTTTATTTTTTTTTATTAAGTTTTTAATTTTATATTTTTGTTCTCGATTTTTTTTTTTTTTTATAATTTTTTTTAAATTTTATTTTTAAACATTCAATAACTGTAAATTTTAAAAAATAAAAAATAAACAAAAAAGGCTTGAATGCTTATATACATATATACTACTTTTCCATTAAGCAATGGGTTCCTATACACATAGTCATACTTATATACATGCATCCATATATTTTTCATATGAAAAAATACACATGCATCCATAAACTTTACATATGAAAAAATATGCATGCACCCATATACCTTACATATAATCTGCTATGATCACCAAACTAGACAGAATAAGAACTGACGATACCAGAAGAAGAGTATGAATTATGCCTTGTATCGAATATATAGAACGTCAGCAGATAAAGCGGTGTCATCACCTTATGAGAGTTGACCCAAGCCAAATATCATTTAGAGCTTATAACAAAAGATCGTTTGAATACAGCGTCAAGGGTAGATAAAGAAAGAGATGGATAGATAGCATCACGACAACCCTTCACAAACATAGACTCAGTACGAGTCAGACATCACATCTGGCCTTGAACAGATACTTACAGCTCCCACCACTACGCTAAACGGCAAGTGTGGATGCTATCATCCAGCTTCCATCAGGGGAAAGATCAATATATAAATTCATGATTTTAAAAAGTGTTGTTATACAGGAAAATTCGTTATAAAAAGATGCGCTTTGGAGAGAATATACCCAGTACATTCGGATTGTATTTATTTTTGGTAAGTTTTCTTTCGTTATACTGTGCTACTTTTATTACAGGAGTTTTGGAGTTTTAGCACAACGTCGTGTACCGCTCATCCACTTCACATGTTGGATTCTGTTGCACCTGATGGAAGTACTAGTAAGTGCTGAAATAGATAATTGTAGTACTATAGTACTGGTTTGTGATTTACAATCAATTGTTAGTTTTGTTCAATGCAGGAATCAGTGACTAAATGACGTGACAACAGTTCAACATTTTACATTTCATATGTTATTGCACTGAGCTTCTATGATTCGGAGATTTAAGAAGTTGTAACTAAGGATTCCGATCTAGTGATTTGCATGCAACGCACTGGCCATCCCTCCCCCACACCCCACGCAATGTGTTGCGCGCATATCGAGTGATCGGGTGCTCTCATCGCGTAACGCGTAGAACATTAGCTGTATCTATATGCAAAATATAAGGAAAAATAACGTCACATATCCCCATGGTACCAATATCGTATCAATAACTTATAAATAACTTACAAATTTAGCATCATAGCACATCAAAGTCATGCCAGAAGTAACGTGGACATATTACACCTTTGATCAGAATCATATTTGTGGTAAAATAAATACCAAAAATGACAAAATAAATGTCACAACTATAGGACTCATTGGAGTATCTTCGGTCTCAAGACATAATGACTCGTATGAGTCTTTCCGAGGCGATACAGTTAATAAAGGGCAATGGCTTATGTACAAATATTGTTAACAATATACTACATGGCCATTTTTCATACATAATATGAATACCACATATATATTTTTAATAATGTATATTTCGTACAATATACTCTTTTTTATCTTTTATCTTACGGTTGGTAATATTTTTATTTGATTGACACACTTATAAATTGGACTCTTTCTTCGAAATTTATTCTCAAATGTACGCAGAATAGTAGGATATAGTCCAAACAACGAAATGAATTGTGGCGTGGTTTGCTGCGATATATGCGCCTGTTGGCCTGGCATATCCAATTTCTGCATGGCTTGTACGACACTTTGACCCTCTGCGACATCTGAAAATGCCGTTAGTCGCCTCCCATGGCATGCACTGCAGGTAACAGTGTTGCTATTCTTTGCTCCCATTTTAAACCTGTAACACATTTTAGACGTGTAACACATTTTAGACCAGTAACACGTTTTATACATGTAAAACCGCCGAAGACGGATGTGTCGGGCCATTGGCGCAAATAAAACGGCGACACAACGCATTTCCATTTTCTGGACTACATTCTGCTGGATATCTAGTAGGACCATGGTCTTCTAGATCCAGTTGGAGTTTGAGAATGAATGCTGAAGAAGAAGATACATGTAACACATTTCATACCTGCAACACATTTTAGACGTGTAACATGTTAAACCTGTAACACACTTCAGACCTGTAAAACATTTTAGACTTGTAACATATTTTAGACTTGTAACATATTTTATATGTGAAACATATTTTAGACTTGTAACATATTTTAGACTTGTAACATATTTTATATGTGAAACATATTTTAGACTTGTAACATATTTTAGACGTGCAACATATTTTAGACTTGTAACATATTTTAGAATTGTAACATATTTTAGACTTGTAACATATTTTAGACTTGTAACATATTTTAGACTTGTAACATATTTTAGACTTGTAACATATTTTAGACTTGTAACATATTTTAGACTTGTAACATATTTTAGACCTGTAACACGCGGGGTCTGTCTCTGTAACTCAAAATAGGGTCGTGTTGAAGCGAATTTCAAAATCTCTGAGTAATATTTTATCTGCCTAGACTGCGGTTGCGTTTGGTTATATTAGACCTCAATGGTGGTAATTTAGTCCTGTTTGTATTGCAGATTGGAACTCTGCACTAATGATCATTGTGAATGGTGAGAAAGATGACCACTTGGACATGCTCGATGGAGGCGTCATGCAGCAACTCTTGGTGGAAAAATGGAAGACATTTGCTAGAGTTTGTATTTCTGTTTTTGTAAAAGATTCTATTAAATTTTTGTTTGCTCATTTTGCATGTTTTATTCGTTTGTGGATTGTGCATGTTTATTCGTTTGTGCATTTTGCATGTTTATTCGTTTCTGGATTTTGTATGTTTATTCGTTTGTGGATTTTGCATGTTTATTCGTTTGTGCATTTTGCATGTTTATTCGTTTGTGGATTTGCTGTCTCTCATATGTAACTTGACAGATCTCACTCACGGATGATTTGAGCCAGAGTATTAATATATTGTCCTATGATTTTATTTTTGCCACATGGCCTAGCACATTCAATTTTGGCATGACTTATAGCTTTTACTTATAGTCCGTGTTGTGTGGCGTTGATTACCATGTCTTTCTACAGCCTTCTATTTTGATGATGTCAATCATTTCCGATGTTCTTCCATGTATTTTCACCTTTTACTATACCTAAAAGACTAATTCTGGCCTGTCACCCCACAATAGAGTTTAGGTAACATTTAGAGAGTTTGATGACTACAAAGAATATATCATAACGAAGGCCAGTATAAACAATAGCAAATAAACAATGAAGTATGTATAATTCAGAGATAAAATAGGTCCTACATACTAAAACAAGTCTGGGTTGTGATTTCTCGCTTGGCACGACAGCTCGTCTAGTCGACTCAGCTATAAATGAGTACCTGACGCATGCGCTAGGGGAGGTAAAGACAGCAAGGAAGGAAACTGGACATCTCACATAATAGTTGCTGCGGCTTAGTACATGAAGAGTTATCTTCATCCCTGTCGGCATGTTGTTGGCATGGGATCCACCTTTACTTTTGCTGTACATACTAAAATAGAAACAAGTCACATGAGAAAATTGTTTTCATTGAGCAGCCAAAAAGAAGAGAAAAATTAGTTCCTGGGGTCATGAAACATCACATAATGAGGGAAATTGGTCAGCGTATTCAATCATCGTGACCCTGCAATGGATACCTGGACACACCAATCTAGCAGGTTATGAAACAAAAGAAAGGCTTTCAAAAATATATGCCTCAAAACAATAAATGGAAACATCATGTAACATAAAAACAGTTTCGTAAATTAGAAACAATACATGGGCAATGTGACTAACACATGGGCTGACATAAACAACACAGGGAAAAGCTGACTGAACAAATTGGCTGACATAAACAACACAAGGAAAAGCTGACTGAACAAATTGGCTGACATAAACAACACAAGGAAAAGCTGACTGAACAAATGGACTGACATAAACAACACAAGGAAAAGCTGACTGAACAAATGGACTGACATAAACAACACAGGGAAAAGCTGACTGAACAAATGGGATGACAGGTCAAAAAGAATTTATTGAAATGACACGACCACAAGACAATGACAAAATAAATCAATTCTGCAAGAGAAATCAATTCTTATGTAATGTTTTATTAACCCTTTATCTGCTGTCTTGTTTTCAGAAACGGTTTGTGGTACATCTCATCTTCGCAGTTATTCATGTTATACTATTCAGTGTGTCTGTCTATACTCGACCTATGGGAAATCTGCTGCTGGAATACAGGGGAACTGTGGATGCTGTGAGTGTGTATTTTCTTTTACTTCTAAAGAGTATGTAGTCTCTGTTTGAATTTGTAATTCCATTATGTCTTTGTTCGTGTCAGTCTTGATAAAGACGTTTTGGTAGAAATGTTGATCATGTGTATTGTTTAACACAAACTGATATTAGACTCTTTTTATATATTTTTCCCCGAATATTTCTAAACCAATAGCTGCACAGTTTTACTGCAGTCTCCTTATCACTTATCACTTATCACTTATCACTTATCACTTATCACTTATCACTAATTTTCATAAGAAGGTAGAATTCAGGAATGGGATTTCCATAGTTTTAATGAAAGTACTAAGTGATAAGAAGTACTTAGCGGTGAGAAAGTACTTAGTGATAAGAAGTACTTAGCAGTGAGAAAGTACTTAGTGATGAGAAGTACTTAGCGGTGAGAAAGTACTTAGTGATGAGAAGTACTTAGCGGTGAGAAAGTACTTAGTGATGAGAAGTACTTAGCAGTGAGAAAGTACTTAGTGATGAGAAGTACTTAGCGGTGAGAAAGTACTTAGTGATGAGAAGTACTTAGCGGTGAGAAAGTATTTAGTGGTGAGAAGTACTTAGTGGTGAGAAAGTACTTAGTGGTTATAGCGTACTTTGTGGTGGAAACGTACTTTGTGGTGAGAGATTACTTAGTGGTAAGAAAGTACTAGTCGTCAGAAAGTACCTAAGTACGCTCCCTTAACTCTTCCATTCCCCCCAAAAAATGTAATACACTCCAAACAATATTATTCTAGTGAACACTAACAAAGGAACATAGTAAATGTAATGTTTATGATAATACTGCTTATCTGACAAATTTCATAAATAAATTGGATTTAATTATTTGTGAGATTATGGTTTGTTCTGTTAAAATGTAGTCTCGTCTCCCAGGAATGGACATATGTTATACGCTGGTGAAACATGGACAATGTATAGATGACATTTGAGGAAGCTCAATCATTTTCACACAACTTGTCTCAGAAAAGATATGAACATTAGATGGTTGGTTGGTTGATTGGTTGGTTACTGATCCAGCGGTCCATGGGCTCATGCCCTTTGACCTAATGCCATTAGATGACAATATTGCTTGGAAGTCTGTGGATTTTCGGCCTACCCCGGGACAGAGCCAGAGAATAACTATCACACCATCCAGGAAGGTAGGTTTCAACCTGTTCACTGCGCCTAGCCACTGTAGCCACGATAGGGTTCACTGTGCGCATTCCCCGCCACCAATTGACTACTGGTTATGGCGAACTTCTCTATAGCTCCAGGCATGCAACCAAATGTTCAAGTCAAAAGGATTGTCACGTCCTGAGTCACTGTGCCTCTATGATGGGCCTCAGCCATAGGAAAAACAGTGATGCCAGTTTCCTCCTCCTCACTGCTGCACAGTACATCTCTGGCTCCCTCCCAACCACAGAGGGTGCATACATATATATTCAGGCAAACATGAAAAACATTTCAACAATAAAATAAAATCATAACTGTATAGATGACATGCCATGAAGCTTCTATAAGAAGATAACCTCAATATAACGGCATGTCATCCACTAAGGTTTTCTGTTTCATGGATGGTATGTCTAGTGGGCCATTGGTGAGACCCACAGACGCAACCACATGCGTATGAACATCAGATGACAAGGCAAGATTTTGGAGACCACTGTTTTTGACAGATCTGGTTTCCCTAGCATTGCCACCTTTTTGAGGCAGGCACAGATTCATTTTTCAGGTCATCTGGTACATACGCCAGATCATCGCCTGCCAAAGATACTTCTCTATGGTGAGTTGCAGAAGGGCATATGATCTCAAGATGGCCAAAAGAAGCCCCACAAGGACTCGTTAGATCTCACTGAAAGACTTTGAAATAGACCAAGATAAATACGAAGAACGTGCATAAAGTTGAACTACATGGCGCCATACAGTAACAATAAGCAGCATCTTGTGAACAGAGGAAAAATACATCATCTCAAAGGTGAGAGTAGCTAGAAAGTCAAGGGTAGACCAAAAACCACCCACGGTGGTAATTCCGTGCCTGAACTGTCCAAGGACATCAGCAACCAGAATATGGCTTATTAGCTAATCTGCGAACTCATAATCAAGAACACAACTCTCACAGAATTTCAAACGTGGATGTAACAAATGGCCATCATCATCGTGTGATGGCCGAATAGCAACAACAACAACATATATATATATATTGAACGTGTACACACAACTCACTGTTAGCCTGTTATCTTTGCATCTTTGCAGGTTCGGTTCACTTCAGAAATCATTGTAAGTCTGAACAGCCTTGCTAAAGTTGTGTATGAAACTCTAGAAATCATCACTCAGGGCTACAGAAGCTTTATTCGCAGTTGTGTGAGTATGTTAGTGAGACATGAAATATTATTGGTTGTTGTGATTCAAGTGAACGGAAGAAGAAGAAGAAGAAGAAGAAGAAGAAGAATTAATGTACAATTTGATTATCCTGTTTACCTGTTTATAGCTTTGTCATTTAATTAGCAATGATGCATTCACTTCCCTGCCATTCACTAACTTGATTCTTCACTTCCCTGCCATTTATTAACTTGATTCAGTTCCCTGCCATTCACTAACTTGATTCAGTTCCCTGCCTTTCACTAAGGTGATTCACTCCCCTGCCGTTCAGTATTTGATTCACTTGCCTGACATTCACTAACTTGATTCACTTTCCTGCCATTCACAAACTTAATTCACTTTCCTGCCATTCCTTAACTTGATTTAGTTCCATGCCATTCACGAACGTTATTAACTTCCCTGGCCATTCATTAACTTGATTCACTTCCCTGTCATTCACTAACTTGATTCATTTCCTTTCAACAACTTGATTCACTTCCATTCACTAACTTGATTCACTTCCCTGCCATTCACTAACTTGATTCACTTCCATTCACTAACTTGATTCACTTACCTGCCATTCACTAACGTGATTCACTTCCATTCACTAACTTTATTCACTTCCCTGCCATTCACTAACTTGATTCACTTCCATTCACTAAATTGATTCACTTCCCTGCCATTCACTAACTTGATTCACTTTCATTCACTAACTTGATTCACTTCACTGCCATTCACTAACTTTATTCACTTTCATTCACTAACTTGATTCACTTCCCTGCCATTCACTAACTTAATTCACTTCTTTTCCATTTACTAACTTAATTCACTTCCCTGCCATTCCTTAACTTGATTTAGTTCCCTGCCATTCACTAAGATGATTCACTTCCCTGCCGTTCACTAACTTGAATCAGTTCCCAGCCATTCACTAACTTTATTCACTTCCCTGCCATTGACTAACTTGATTCACTTCCTTGCCATTCACTAACTTGATTCAGTTCCCTGCCGTTCACTAACATGATTCACTTACCTGCCATTCACTAACATGATTCACTTCTCTGCCATTCACTAACATGATTCACTTCTCTGCCATTCACTAACATGATTCACTTCCCTGCCATTCACTAACTTGATTCTTCACTTACCTCCCATTCACTAACTTAATTCACTTCCCTGTAATTCACTAATTTGATTCACTTCCTTTTCATTCACTAATTTGATTCACTTCCTTGTCATTCACTAATTTGATATATTTCTATTTCAACAGCAACATGCACCAGCCCAGGTAGTCTACCTCATCTCGTGTTTTCTAGTTTTGGCGTGTGTACCTGTACGATTCACTCGTCAATACACCGTGGAAGATACTTTGGTTATTTTAGCTGCACCTTGCGTCTGGTCCTATATGTTATTCTTTGCCAGGTAAATATTCTAAATTCATAACTGTGAAGCTGTTGAGATTAAAACTGCGCAAAAGAGATAAATACATATATAAATTGTTCTCATCATCATCATGTGGCATATTCTTTCTAGAACCTGGATGTCCATATGGACCGCGATTCGGGGCGAGTTGACGTTCCGTAGCTAGATACATGTATATCACTGCACCAGCGTTGTTTTGTGCACCCTTTTTCACTGTTGCCTTCAGCTATTAATCTTTCCATGTTGTTATGTCCTTATATGTGACCGAGAAAAAAAACAAC